>JANSTU010049019.1:0-22830 GCA_027564075.1 Bolitophila hybrida | reverse complement strand
CAATGTAATATTGAAAAGATTTAAATAAAGGTCAGTTGGGGAGATATGTCCCTGTTGACGTCACTTTAAAAAAAAAAAATACTACAGTACAGACAGTATTGTACCTTCAAGTTCTACGGCGATTGTCTGCAAGAATTTTCTGTTTGCGGCCACATTATACATATCCGTGCACGACCTGCTCACAATATCATTTTGGTACACTCATTTCTACAGAAACTGAAATTGGACCACAAAATAATTTTTTTTTTTTTTTATTTGGTATTAAGCAAAAGTATAATTAAATGTTTATAATAATACACTAGTAAGCTTATTTTTGCGAAAAAAAAACTTTTCTCGCATTAAAAGTCCAACGATATAGAGATAATAATTAATTCAATTTAAAGCACACATCAAATAATATATTCTAATGAATAAGCATAAATAATAACTACTGTTTACATTACTCACGTAATTAGCTTTTTAGTGTGTTAAAATCATGTGTCTATCTACCTATACAGCAATACAATAAATATACCAAACGCATTTATATACATACATATTCAATTAAATCAATTTTCGCATGTTCGTAATGCGGGTAGTCCGTGGCGGGTTAATTTACCGCAGGGCTTCCAATTAGAATAATAATAAATGTGTACGCAAATAAATGTTAGTTTTGAGTAAATAATTAAATGGCAACACACCAAAACTAAACTAAATAATGGAGCTACATAATATACATTTGAAAAATAATGCGTTAACATATACATACACAAAACGTAATTAGGGGATATGCGGCATACGCATAAATAATTTCGCATAATAGATTTAAAAATAAAACATATACAAAACAGCATCGTTATATATGAGAATTTAGTGGAAAATGTGCCATATGTAGTATTTTCCCATAGAAATAGATTTTTAAAGATATAATTTATTTATTGTCGTACGTATGTTTTTATGTAAATTGTATAATAATGCCATTTAAGAGATTGTATTCGGGTCCATTAAACTATCTTGAAAATTCTACTAACCGATCGATTTTGTTTAATTACAATTTTATTTTGTACTTATACAAATTGACGCAAAAGATGTCGATGTTGATTGACTATATATATATATATTTTGTCAGATATGCTATATACAATTTTTATATTTGTGTTTTGTTCTGGTTAGTCTATATACACTTTTAAACTGTATAAACACATCATTATTTCTTTAGTTTCAAGAATATTAGAATCTTGGATTTTAAAAAGAAAATAAGATAAAAAAAATCTTAACTTACGGCCTCTGGGTTATTGGGATTTTGATTTTGCTATTTTTTTTTTAAAATCATTATAGATTTTATTTGCTCTGTCTAATTCATTTTGTATATGTTTTCATCATACCTAAAGGCGTAAACTGGTGGCTGGTTTCTTCTTACCATCTAGAAATTGTTGAAAGAACCGCTCAAAGGAAATAAATAATTCTACAATACTAACTTCAATATAATATTCCAAATACAACGTGCCCTCCGTCAATGCAACTTCAGTACAATATTCCATCATCAATCTATACCTCAAAACTGACGTTTCAGTAGGATCATATGTGGACATTTAGTAGTTCTGGCAAAGTTACTTTTCCTAATAACACTAGATTCCAAAAAAAATATTTTGTGTTTCATATCCCACTATACTTTTTGTATTTTGGACCGCTAAACTCGAAAATGTATTTAGTATTTTTTTCTATGAAAAGAATTTTGAGATATGATTTTTTGAACAAGAAATTTGCGTAGTCCCACATAACTTGAAATCACTAAAAAATATGACACCTTCAGCCATTGAGCTATATATACGAGGTGCAAGTAATTGCGATTTTTGTAGTAAGTCTCAGATCTAAATACGTTAAATTCCATTTGCGCAAGACAGTTTTTCTGTTTGAAAATTTCTATAAAAACGGTTTTCATTTGATTTTGCAAATTCTTGTGATGATACATCGGGTTTTTATCTTTTCTCCAAAACATTTCGGACACGGATTTCCATTCGAATGCAGACCCAGATTCGTAAACCCATCAGCTGATTTTTCGGTTAATCCCATCACATGCCTTTTCCGAAGACTTTCTTTTTGCTTGTACATATAGTAATCAGTAAGTCTCTCCAAATCATTGGCTTACCAATTTCATGTGTGAGATTTTTTTGTAATACATATTTCCTTTTCTGCTCGACACGGGTTTACATTTATGTAAAGATTCGACTATAGCGCCGCTATCCATTTTTTTTGTTCTTTCAATCGTTTCTATTTTTTAGTGATCGATTAAAATTTTCACAAAAAAATAAGGTTTTTTCGCTATATTTATTATTATTACGTCCGAAACTACTACTAACTATTTGTAGATAATTTAATAAACTTTAAATCTGGTATATTATTTAAAGACATCGGTAAATTATAACTTGAGTTATATTCAATAATGTGGGACTACATTCGATTTTTTTGTCTTTTTAGAAATTATTTATATTGTCATTTTCGCGTTTAGCGAAAGTAGTAAAATACATAAGAAAAAATGACTGCTAGTTTTTTACCCCAAATTAGAAGTTTTTTATTTAATAATATAATTTTGTTTATTAAAATAAAAGTAGGTGTGTACTTTTTATGTGATTCGCATTAAAACTCTGTGTCCGTCCCCGTTTGCAAACCGCGGCATGACCGGCTTATAGCTTAAATGCGGTGACTTTCGGCTATGCGTCGCAACATCGCGATTTTGCCTAAAAAAAGTATATAAATTATACATAAATATACTGAAGTCTCTCTTATATACACACATACACACTATTATAAATGCGGGCGATTGCGACTTTACCATCGAAATTATACTACTTGCTTGCGGGTCCTTCCAACATTTATATTTGTATATACAATATATACGTACATATATGCCTATATTTATATGTTGTAATATATAGGTATATTGCAATGCATGCGTACGTGTATGTGTGTTGATATTTTTATATATTTATGTATACACTGTGTATTAACACATTTCTCGCTAGCGACGAGCGTGTATTATAGCGACGCGACGTCTGTATTTTGTATATATATACACATATATAAACTTATTTTGTTTATTCGGTTATTATAAGTCGCGCGCGCATACACAATGAATACACGCATACAAATAAACTCACAACACACACTCTCATACATATACAAAAGTCGATTATACGTGTATGTGTATAAATAAATATGTGTTTGTGTATTCGAATGTGTACGTGTGTATACACACAGATTTTCATCGCGCATATCGAGACTCGAAACACTATCAAGCCATTAGTTCAAACCTTTCATCCGTCAGAGTAGCCCCGCGCGCGTGTGTTAATTTGTCGAGTTTGTTCGTCGCTAAAAAAAAATTACTCCGATCACGCACACTATACATCTAACATATATACATCAACACATATACACACTAATCAGTGTGTGTTTTCCGGAACCGCGATACAGCTGCTTTGCCGCGAAAGGAAAATTCATCGTGCGTATATAAACATAATCATACAAAACGGAAAAACCTGCTCTACGCAGTATCGGCTATTGTTGCTTTTGCACAAATATTTTAGTTTGTTTTGTGGGCCTTGCGAGTATTTTAATTTCTCTGAGTGCCACAGTGGAATACCAACAGTGCGAGTGTTTTTTTGTTATTGTTGTGTGCAAAGTGATGAAAAGCGCTTTTCATTTGAAAGTTATGATGTGAGTTTAATTAAGTGTTAAAGTGCACAAAAACACATATTTTCTACTCTATGTACAGACATGCCGCGCATTTATTCGTGATCATAAATAATAAAAAAAAGAAAATATAGAGACGAATTTGATTTATTAACTATTATTTTAAATACACGCAACGCATTACGCAATGAAAGCGTATTAAAATATGCGCGTTTATTTGTATGTGTGTGTGGGGTCGAGATTAATGGGTGCATCGTGCGCGTGCGCCGATAATTTATTGCATTTTCACAAAAAAATCTGGCGACCGCAATTTTCGTTGTTGGATTGGCGCTGATACACATAACATGCACATTTTCGCGGTATAATTGCATCAAGCTATACGTCTGAGCTGTGAGAGACGCATGTTTACTGCCAACATTTCAGATTAATTTAAACAATGTGGCTCGATGAGTTTCTATAGCTAAACTAAATAAATTTTCTATTTTGTTTAAGTTAACTTGTAACACCACTAGTGAATATAGATTTGTAATGTGTTTGTGTGTGTGTTTATTGACTTGTTCTTGAGAAAACGGATATAATTTATTGGCTCGAAAAAGAGCTTACCGATAACTATATGGGCGGAAATTGATCTATATAAATTCCTTGAAATTATAAACAGTCTGTAAAGAAAAAAATATTGAAGCATGCTGTATTAATTGAAGAGTTCATTTAAAAAGTGCGCAAAAAGGTAACATGTCTAATAGAAAATCATTAGTTTTTTTTTGTTATCACATAAAATAAGGGAACTTATGACATATGACATTTTTCATCATGCATTTTTATGTATTTGTGACTGGTTTTTTATATATATTATATTTATATGTTTCCAAAGGGTACCCAGTTTGTCCGTAATTGTGACTTAAATACATCCATTAATAACCTTCAGAAAATAGGCTTTTCTGAGAGAGACAAGACGAACTATGGGTTAGATTTGTTTATCAAATTCGAATCGGTTATGTATTCCAAACAATGAAAATAAATTTCTTGCAATTTTTTTTCTCCACGTGCGGTTTGGAATTGTCTGAAATCCATCTTCATAGTGAAAACAATAAAAAGGATCTTTAAACGGATTTAAAGGATCCACTGTTAACAATTTTTTGTTCAGGAATGTCTCTTTTATTTTATTGTTTCAATGATGGTTGTATTACTGGACAATAAAGATTTTGTCACCTGAAAATTGACATGAAATTGACCTGGTAAGGTTCTTTCCTTTTTTGGATCAGACAGCTCTTCCACGAATGCCTGAATATAGTTTGTTGTTTTCTAAATCCAGGCAGTTTTCCACAACATAAACTTATTTGGGATGTATTGAACAGCAACATTGAGTTAAAACAGATGGCATATATGGTATAGGTAGAGTCGATCTAACATCATAAGCCTTGTACACGACAAAAAATATTGTTTTTATATTAGAAGTTACTTCTCTTGAAAAATGGATCAATTTAAGTCTAATATACTAATCGTAAGACTATATTTTGTATGAGAATAACACAACTTCTGTTTTTAGTTAATTTATTTACACCAATAAAATGTTAGTAGAAGATGTCCCAGCTTTTTGGTATAGATAAATTTTAATTTTAAATCACTTTATTAAATATGTTTTTGTGTTGCTTTTGTATGATTTAAAAGGAGGCGATTTTGATAAGGTCGCATCGGAAAAATAACACGAGAATTGCCATCATATGTCAATAAGGGAAGAATCTGCAAAATATTGTCAGTATGTATTGTCAATTGTCTTAAAAAAACCTCCGATTATTCCGGCATCAAGACTTGCAATGTGCGAAAGATAGAAATATATGCCCTCGTCGCTAGTACCGTACTGATTCGGATGACATTCTCTTCTGCTTCGTGAGTGCGAGTATGTGGTGAGAGCGCGTGATTGTTATAATTGAGAAATTTCATAGAACTATTATTGCGTATATAATCTAGTTATAGAGTGGGCAAAATACGAACACATATAATTTTAGTAATTTAATACTCGTATGTAGAAACCGAAAGTTTACTTTAGGATGCTACATCCTAAGCCATGGCTATATAATCTAACTCAAAAATCATAACGCACTTTTATCGATATTTTTTGAAGGTGAACATTTTTATCTTTAACGATGTTCCAGGGTTAACATTGAGACTATCGTACGGACGTACTTCAAAATGTAATCTTATTTTATATCGTCAGCATTTATTGGTTATTTGTTTACTGCCGACAAGAACAAAGTAATCCTTCGTGGCTATATTTGGATTCAACATCAGCTTAAAATGAATGTATTAAAATTAAAATTAAAATTATGTATTGTCTTAAATATTTTGTTATTACCCAAACACGGTTTTGTGCTTGGTGCGTAGTACTTTTGAAGAGGTCATTTTAACAGGCAAAAATCTTTTTTGAGTTTTTTTTTTATTTTCGATTTCTCTTATAATATAAAATAATCACATTTATTTAAAAATACACAACCCGACATCTAGAAATTTAGTTTTATTAAATTTAAAACCGAAAGAAGTCACACTCACTTAACATTTAAATATACTCTAAGGAATTGTACGCATCCAAGATCCATGCATCATTTGTAAGTGAGTGACGTGACACAAAATTCTTTATTCTCAATGCACTGTGCGCTTATGCCGAGACGGTCGCACAATATTTCATGCGTATTTATGGTACTAAATAAATACATGTATTATGCTGAGATCTAAAAACAGTCACGTGCTTTACATAAACAGCACAAAACGCGCGCGCGATTTCTTTTTAAAAATATAAAATATATGTACTTTAAGCGTGTTCAAGATTCTATATAATTGTGTATGCATATATACGATTTATATTTACACACACACACACACACATATATATATACATAAGGAAATTTAACAGATGTAAAACTGTTTTATGTACTCGCATTTCGAAGTTCAGTTTATATTATATACTCATACTCAAGAATGAAACATGGTGTTAGTTTATATTTATATATTTATGTATATTTTTTATAATGGTATTTCTAGAAATGGATGAATAAATCGTACAAATGCAAGTAACTTGCAAAGAGAGTATATAATATTAATAATAGTATAGTTATAGAATGTATAAATCTACTAGGATTCGTTATATAATCATATAATATATAAATCACACATGGTTTTGGGTATAATTATTACAAAAAAATGTGTGATTTCGAACCACATGTTGATTAAATATTCTGCGGCGTTTATTATTAGATAGATGAGTATTTTGTTTTCCTATTCGTATAAAAGGGGAGTGCGTTGCGATTTGTGTGTCGCGATTAATATAGACACAATTCTAAATTGTAAATAGTTAATATAAGTGTGAACCGGCGCATTGTTACGATGAATTTTTATTTGGAATTTGAGGTCTTTTCGACTGGATTTCTGACTTCAACCGGTAGTCTATGTGAGCATGTCCCAAAAAACTAGGTCATATACCGTCGAGTTGAATTGTTTATCTTGGTGGTGCGTTATGCCTTCTTAATGCGTTTATGATCTTACCGCGCTGATCCGTACCTGCGTGTGTATAATGTATGTGTGTACACCCTGTTCAGACTGAACAAGTGCTCTGAGTTTATTTCATTACGTACTGGTGTATCGTTTAAATGTATTAATACTATTTTATTTGATTTACATACAAACTCAAACTCCTAATAAACAAATTATGAACTATAAAGCCAGTTTAAATTATTATTATTTTTTATGGCGAAAAGCATTTAAAAAAAAAATTAAACAATGATTTACACTTTAAAAAAAGCACAGAAAAGTTCCAGTTAAAAAGACTAATACTTTTTAACTGGAACTTTTACCCAATTTTAAATAATTATTAATTTAAACTACTCAGAATGGTTATATTTCATCAGTTCATTCCAAATCTGTGGTTTCCTAAATCAAAGTTTCGATTATGTCCTGTAATCCTGAATAAGTAAATATTTGACAAGTTCGTGGGCGAATGGAATCAATCAAAATTGAACAAATTTGAAACATTTTTTTTAGGATTATATTATCACATATAATTTTTCTTTATAAAATTTAGAATTTTGCATCATTCACCTCAGTGTGTTGAGGCTTTATAGAAATTTGAATTTTCACTTCCTCGAGAAAGGCACACAAAGCGAGATATGTTCTTTCCGCCACATTTATCTCTGAACATATTTGTTTTGTATGTAAGTGTGTATGTGACAAGAGATCGATTTTCTGGAAAATAATAGAAACACGTCAATATGTGTGTATGTGTGTATGTGTGTGTGCGAGTGTACCTATATGTCTGTTATTCTTATTCGAGATGCTCCATTGCGAACGCTCCTGCACACAAATCCATAAATCAGCATCCGGAAAACTATATTCTTGGCGCGTGCACCGGCATTTTCTGTGTGTTCCAAAGCAAGTGTCGTTTTTCCGCGTTATTCCGCTCTGTTGCGCGAGAATAATAATTTATAATATTCAATATATGATGCATGTATATGTATAAGAGTGGGGTTGGTGGTAGTGCTAGACTCTTGTGCATTCCGCCATGCATTTGTGATACACACTTTGTCACGTTTTGTTTCTCATTCATGTGCATTTAAAATGCAATGAAAATCTAAAGGCAAGCACAGTGTGTGTGCGCTCATCGAGATAGATTTTCGTTGGAAAATGCGCGATGTGCGTATGTGTGTATATAGCTCAGTGGGTGGTGGCGCTCGTGATACTTGCGCTAGAGAAAATCTATTGTTGTATATTAAAATGGAAATAGTTCAGACGAACCATGAAGCGAGACGAACTAGCGAGCTGGCGGGCGCCAAAGGTTAAAGAACAATTTAGTATTCGTATATATATAATTTGCGAGCAGCTCTTTTGTTTTAATTAACTCAATCGTAATGCGTATATGCTCAGTATGTTTCTGCGAACGTCTATCGTCACAAGTTACACACAAAGCTCTAGTTTGTATTTGTATATGTATAATAATGTACTTGTGCTCCGTTAATCATTCAATACAAGCACACAATGTATATATATATATACATATTATACAAATACATACAGGCCTTTGCTCTCGGGCATGCACCAAACACACATTTAAATGTAAATAAATTAGTGCGATGAGGGCAACAAGTCGTACCAGCACAGCCAGCGTGCCATAATTGGATAAAATAAGAGCGCATTGGTGTAATTTGTATGTTCTATATATCAACATTCGACTACACAGTTACTTTACATAGTAGCAGTATGGTTTTCCTGTGAAATTTAATGCGTTCGAGATCAAGTAAATAGAAAATCAGCTGAGTAATTCCGTTTTTATTGCACTGCACGCGACCCTTCCTATACTATACTACATTATACAGTATAGAGTAATATATAAAATCCTAATACGCAATGTTTAACTTGTGTTTTTGATGCTATTTGAGCATGTTGGTCCGAATAGGGGTGAATGTGGGCTAATTGTCGTAAAGCATTCACTAATATGTGTTAATATATTAATTAACATATTATTAACGGTCATGTACATTGTACATTAAAAATATACATTTATTAAATTACATTAACATTAAAAGCTCAGCATATGTGGATTAAATTTGACCAGCGAAGTGCGTATTGATGATGTAGCGATACCCCATTAGATCTCGATCCACATACGTTTCCGACTAAGAAATATAATAATCAAATTTAAATATAAAATATCGGTCGTCCAGAATTTAAATTATATTTTCTGTTGTTACTGTTAATAGTTACTAAAATACACAAATTTATACAAGTGAAAATAATACAATTATTAAGACAAAATAAAAGAAATTCAAAAACGCATAAGTGATTCAATTGAGGAGCAGCACAGAAAACGATTTAATCATAGATTTGAAATCACTTCTTCCTGGAATACAAATTACAACTTAGCTATTTCTCATCGGTTTTATGTTCTAGTTGAATTTGTATCTAAATTGGGTGAGTTTATTATTAATCATTCATTAAAAAGAATCAATTTTATTAAATTGTAGCCAAATTAAAAAAATTATAAAAATTTGTGGATTTGGTATTTGAAGGAAAATTACTAGTACTTTTTGTATAATAATATGATAATATAATAATAAATCTTTGTTGTAGAAATATAATTATATCTAAAATGCAATTTAAAACAGACTAAAGATATTGCACGAACGATTTTAAAATAAAATTAAGACAAATTAAAACAACAAGTTTTCCTAATATGAAATCGCGGTAATGTTATTTTTCTGTATGTTACACAATTTTCAAGTCATAACAAAAAAAAAATGTGTATACATGATGTACCGTTGGGATTCACACATAAAAAGATTAAAAGCTTTTTAATGGTCTAAACAAAGTGTGTGCTTGTGCGTTGCCTCTTTGAAATGTATATGTATTACGCATACATTCACAAATCTTTTCTTAGAACTTTCACACACGTCATCATTAAAATTCACATGTAGTATACACGAGCTATATAGTAGTACTTTAAAGGTTTGTATTTTTAATTATTTTCGATTCATTTATACTTTTCCTTATTTTAATTTAATGCTAAACAATATTTTTACACTTGAATCCTATCCTCAAAAAGTGGTCGGCCATCGATATTCAATACCAAGAAGACCCACATTGGAACGCGACGATGGGCAAAATGATCCGCTAATTTGGGTGTCCCATATGACTATCGCAAGAGAAAAAGGTGCCTAAATACAGTGAAAAGCAATTGGAAAAAATCCCAAGATGCATTGAGGTTGAAGTATTTCAATGTGGGAAAATGCATTGTTCTTTATGACGAAACATATTTTACATTCGGCTGCTCCAGCATGGAAACGATGGATTTTATACGGCGTATTATAGTCTCCAGACAAGTTTAAGGGTATTGCAAAAGGCGAAATTTCGTCAGAGCGTTCAAGCAGTCAATGACGATGTGTATATAAAAAAAATGTTCACTAATTTGATTAATGTAGTATTGTAAAAAAAAGATTTACATAATAATAAGGGATATTTTTTTATTATTATTTAACAAAACGTTTCAATTTGTCGCAACACATATGTTACAGGTGTTACCATAATATTTTTTTTTAAATGTAAATTACTACATAATCGGTCATAGTAAAAAAAGGGAGCATGCATTATCTTTACGCGTATTATCGCACCGCAAAAACTGTTTAAACTCGTTTTGTATATTATTGTTTATCGAAGAAATAATTGTGCTCTCTAAAATTAAATGTTCTCCGAAATAATAATATGTCCCCGGTTCTTTGCGATTAAAACTATCGCAATAAACAACTCACCAATCCATTCAGAATGCTGATTATTTATAAGATGAAACCAATAATTAAATAAATATAAAATATTATAAATTGAGAATTGCCGATTTGTATTTTATTTTCCAAATTGAGTTATCATTTTAAGTTAGATTTATCGCAATACGTTTACTCCATATAAATCGTCTTCACTCAATTGAACACGAACATCACACTTCTCTGAAGTAATGTAGTAGAAAACTTCACTCAAACATCAATTGCACACACATACACAGGCAATATATAAATCTATATATTATATATATATGAAAACAATTGCTATAATTTAAGACATTTTATTTCCATTAAACTCAATTGAGCAATGACGTTATGCGCTCGTGTACAGCAGCAGCAGCTCTTCTCAAGTATGATTTAATACAAACTCAACAAAAACACACGGCGAAAAAATCAATTTCAATAATATAAAATAGCGTGTGTTTTTTTTCTTCATTCCTCTATTTCGTCTTCGATATTACTTTATATATTATTTTATATTGTATATAATAGTATTTATATATTATACATACTATATCTCGTGTATGAGCGGCGTTCAATAGCATTCGTGCAAATCTTGATAGCTTATACCAATATAATGCAATGTATACATACAATATTTATATTTACTAGAAATGAATGTTTTTTTTCATGTTATAAGATTGTATAAATGCGTATAAGAAATGCGAAGCATTGAGCGATTGAGCCTTTCGTGCGATTGATAAAGACATGTGCTCGCGATCTGCGCACCAGGCCCATAAGTTTCTATAGAATAAACAGCGATTTGCGTGTTCGATATAAAATTCGCAATCAATAATATCGCATTATGACACGCAAAACTCGCGCAATCGGTGCGCTTAGCCAATATAAAGCGCATTTATATCCATTTAATGCGATTGCTCGGCGTGAGCTAATCAGTTTACCAGCGGCGGCATTGAACATTTCCGTAGACTCACTCAAGACACCACGCGCGCGTTTTTTTTCTTTCTTTGGCTTCCCTATATATGTGCATGTGTGTGTCTGAGTGTATGTATATATAATGGTGTGCATGTGCGCTTCTTTGAATGCCAAACAGAATGATTGTCTGTTTGTGTGATTCATGTTTGGATATATAAATATATATAGGTGTGTGTGTAAGTCATGGGCAAGAAACCGGTTATTTTAATTGACGATGGTGCGGCTCAATGTTGTGTATGAATAGTCTTACAAAACTGTCTGAGAATTTAAAGAAGATTTTATATATACCTCCATAAAGAGATGCAAGTGTGTGTGTGTGTGTGCGCTCACCGAAAGCGAATGTGTACGTAGGTTAGTTTCACATAGTGCTGTGATTGTTCTGCGCTAAAGTCAAGTAAATAATACAAAATAAACTTACGCTTACGCATATGCACAATGCACACCTTCGCGCATTGGTATTTTCATATTATAATAGAAAATATTATAATGTCTAAGAACGAGCGAGGAATATATCCTTTGAAAGAAATATCTTATTTCGTGATTCCGATAATTTAAATTATATAAACCTTATGTAACTCCAAAAAAGTAGGTAAATTCACTCATTTTTTCTCTGTTTTTATGATATTGCTCTTAAGGAAATGTTGCTTTATATTAAATATTCTTATTGTTATACTTTTTAAATTTTTTTTAGGAATTGGAACCTTTTTTTGTTTTTTTTGACCACCCTTGATTATGAAGACAAAAAGTTGTGGAGGCCCAACTTTACTTTTGCCTATTTCTTGATTCGAAATAACGGAACAGGAATATACGCACCCTGTATAGAACAATAAGTGTATGATGGCGTTGATGATTCACGATATCTCAAAAATACGCGCATTTGCCCTGCAAAGTTGTTAGAGTCGCGTTAGGGCAAATTAGACTCCTAACCATCGGGGATGTGTTGTTAGTGTTAGAGCACAGTAGCTCCGATAGGAGTAGCGCAGCACAAACAGCATATTAGCATGACCTGACCACTCGTGTGAAGCCGTAATAGTCAATGAATCGGCATCGGCATCGCACACTGGCCCTATGTCCCACAAGGAATTAAAGGATCCAATGAGAGAAAATTACAAGGGTTCATATATTACTATAAAAAGTTTTTTTTTATATTTAATTAGAAGAGTTAGAAAAAGAAAAATAACAAAGAAGAACTGAAGTATGCTTTTCAGGAAGAATGAGCCGCTATTCAACCAGACTTAACATAAGTCTCGATTCCCAGACAATTGATAGCAGTGATAGCAGCTGCTTACGGTTATCGAACCAAATAATAACCAGAATCTGGAATCACTTTTAAGTTCCCTCTTTGCTTTGTGTACGAAAACTTTTGCGAGTTAATTTAATTAATTGAACAAAAAAAAAATGTGCGAAACTGTTTATACTCTGGCGGACAATAATTTTTTTTTATATTTATTGTACAAGAAACTAAATTTTAAAGGAAATAATTTTTTTTTAGATATTGTCTGCCATGAGAAGCCTTATAGCTGGTAAACATTTTGTTCATCCCAAAAAGCAAAGGTTTATTTTTACAATTATATATTTAAAGGCTCACCTAAATTATTCGAACAACTAATTGGAAAAGCATCATTTTTATGCGATTTTTGGTTGACACTCTTGTTGTCAAATATCTCCCTTTCGCTTTTTTGCTCTTTAGTATGCGCCGTTTTGTTCGATAATCTGTTTCCATCTAATCGGCAACTTCATAATACCCCACTTGTAGAACCCCCCTTCCATATTTGCGAAGAAGTCGGACAGCCATTTTTCACAAGCCTCTTTTGAGGCCAACTTTACACAACCAAGGACAGGAACAGGTGATAAAACCTCCCATCCGAGCTCCCGTAGCTTCTGACGAGTCACCAAAGATGTGTGTGGCCAGGCGTTGTCCTGGTGGAACACTACACCCTTCCTATTGGCCAATTCTGGACCGCTTCTGGTTATAATACGACTTGGATTTATCAAAACCAATCTGGTAGAAACGAAATATTAAAAGTACCGAAAATGTTGATCGAGTCGTTATAATGATCAGCATCATAAATCCATTTCTGGCATCAGTGTCCACCAAACCTCAAAGTATGTTCAGGAACTTTCTATACTTCCATAGTAGGTTTCATAAGTTTTGTCATCGTGGCTGCATTGACCTAGATATCCACTGATGTCAGAAAAATATTTGTGATGCTTACCATTAAAATGATTATACATAATTTTCGGTAATGATCAAAGTTTAGTTTTTAAAAAATCACTATGGGAGTTTTGGGAAATGGTCAAAAATTGGTATAACAAAGTTGTTGTGAGAGTCATGTATTGTGTAAAGGGGTGATATGTATCAAATTAATGGTATATTTTAACTTTTTTTAAATGACCTTTTATGTATAAAGGGTAACAAATCACTAAGTGAGGATGGAGTCGTTCCAACTATGTTGGACATCCGTTGTTTGTTTGCAATTTACTATTTAAATAAACAAAATTTGTACACAAAAACCAGAAAATTAGACTATAGTCTCTTGTATACAAGAGGGCTCGATATTGAGTCCGACCAGGGACGACTATCCAAACATCTAATTATGAGTTATTACACTTCAGGACACATGTGTCTACAATTCGCGTCTATACAGGACGATTCGTAGAATATTAACAAAAACTCAAGATATAAAGATGGACCATACGTTTCTCCGGGACTTTGATTACTTTTAAAGGATCGTCTGATAATAATCGAATAATCCGATAAATTATTTATTAAACACAATCGTTCATTAGAAACATGTTTGTTATTAACTGGCTTTTTTAATATTGCATACAAAACCAATATATTAAATATTATAATTACTATACAAAAATGCTAATTAATATAATTTTTATAAATATATATACCATTGTTAATCTCAATAGCATATAATCCTAAAACTATATAAAATTCTCTTGGCCAAAAAAATATCTATTCACAAAAAAAAGTATTTATTGTTCGTTGATTCATTCACATGCTAATTCTTTGTAAATGTTACATTTGCTGATAATATCGAACGATTTTTATTTAGATGCTTTTGGAACCGCGCATATGGCCATTCATACAAAAATAAAAAATAAAATATTGTAGTTCGTAATTTATTTATGTACAGGTATAAAAAACAATTTCAAATATATTTACGACAAAACAAGGTAAACATGATGTCATTCTGCCCAATGTGCACACGCTCGGTGTATATATTATATTATATTGGATATTTTAATTATTATGTAGTGTATACATGTGTATGTGTATGTGATTACCTCAATATGTGTGTGTGTGTATGTGTGCGTTGACATTTCAAGCGGACACAAAAGTAAAAGTTTTACCTTTTGACAACATAATTTTGTATTAGTAGTTAGCTCACGCGTATTTTTCGGTGCTTTTTAACCAAATATCATATTTAGTAAGATGCGAGTAGTGCGCGTGCACACGTAATTTCGATTGTATGATAATTTGAATGTTTTAAACGAGATATTTCAACAGTTTGACTGGTTTCCTGCAGGATGTGGCTTGTTCAATGCTATAAGCATATATACACTCGGTCGATTACACGTTTCAGATGAATCTCGAATTGTAGTGAAATAAAAAAATCTAGATTTTGTATATATATTTATTTTGTTGGACTTTTTTTATATTTTATTTAAAATATAAAAATATGCTTATTTTAAACATTTTTTTTTTCAATATATATGTTGTTGTTGGAAAAATACATACAATAAAACCTGTGGTTGTATGTGGCTGCCTATCATTTAATTATAATCATGATTGCACTGCATATTATTTTTTTAAATTTTCATACGTATAATTTGTTTATACAGTAGGATAAATTTGATACAGTAGATATATCCAAAAACATTTTGATAAGATCAATTTCTAAATATTCGAAAACACCCTATTATACAAACCTTAACGCTAAAGGCATGTTTTTAATAACCATTTTCCCTATATATAAACGAAATCCATAAGATACAATTTATACGTCTTAACTCCTGCCGCCCCGATTTAACATTTATATTAATTACATCATGCTCACACAATATGCCACACCATAGGCGCCCGTACAGCTCCAACCACCCGCTTGCGCTGCTCGCTTTATACTTCCGATCGGAAAATATCATTCTTGAAAAATCCAAGCTCCAAGCAAATAAATACACTTTAATACCGCCACCACCACCTAAAGCGTATTATTTTCCCGCGTTTGACGATTTAAAGGTGTTAAAGTGTGCTCGCGCACCAATTTATTATTCGATATAAATAATAATATATACATTATACATATATAATTGATTTACAGCAATTGTCGACGATTTACGTGTATATATAGTATATCGTGCGGCGCGTCGCAACGTCACACTGTTTTTCTTCTGAAAATTCTATACTATACTGTATACCCAAAATGTATAAAGTAAATTGTTATTATTGATGGTATTTATGACGATGGTGCCTCCTCTGTGCGCTCACTCTCTTTAAGATGAATTCAATTTTTCATTTTATTTCCTGAATAGATCGCGTGCACGCGAGCACGGCCAGAAGAAAAGTAATTTCAGTTTTTTTTTATTCTATAAATAAGAAGTCATCGAGAGCGATATATAAGCTGGCTTTGCTTATGCGCCAGTATACCGTACAAATAATAATATTTTCTCTGCCGGAAATATATATATACAATATTGTACGAAAACACTCTATGGATAGGGTTCGGAGGGCATGAGGACAGAATTATTTATACTTTTCCTAATAGCGTGTCGTCGTCGTCGTTCGATTTGAAGAATATTAAATTGATTTCACTGGCGCTGTTTTCATGTGCTTTTGGAAACACGGAAAAATGCGTCGTTTAATATATAGAAGAAATACAGAGAGCAAAAGTGGAAGTTCACCGTTGAAAGGCACTTTATTATACCTTATTTATATTTGTGTCGCTTTCGGCGGTTGTTTAAAAACAAGACACTTTCAAGGATTAGGTCGCCTTCTATTATATGAAATGTTGCTATAACAAACAAATGCGAACATTTTGTTTATGTATTCTAAATTCACAACAAACAACTCATTGGCAGCCAGCCAGCTATAAGCGGTACGCGAATTTCGTGAGATCTCTATACTATAAAGACGTGATTCCTAATATTCTATATAAAAAACACCGCGTCTATATACTCGTATTTATGAAAAAATCACGCACTTCAGAAGCTTAGCTTATGACACGCATAAATTTCAGAAAATCACGCGTTCGCAAATACTTTTTTACACACAATTAGAATTATGCACAATAAATTTGTTTGAACAATTTAAAATTGGATGCGCCTGGGTTCTGAATTTTATCGCCGTTCGCATCTAAGAAGCTGTCAAAACTTTGTAATTTATGGGGCTGCCATAAAGTTTGGTGGTAATTTAAACGGTAAACGCACGGGTTTTACGTCAAAGAAAAATGCGACACTTGTTGCTGTCATCGGCGTGTGCACTGTGCACTTGTGGGCGTCAAAGAGCAATTGTGCCATATATACGCGTGCCAGAAATAGTATAATATATTGATGCCTTTTCTGTTACCGTGTATTTTTAGAAGTATTGCACTTTTTGTTTTGCTGTGCATATTCATTTTAATTTGAAACTACTACAAAACTGGGTTAACAGAATTATAAAAAAAATATATTTTTTAAAGGAATGTACGAAGTACTTGGAGCGGAGCCTATCCAATAGTGTTGGGCATCTGTCAATTTGCACTACTTACTAGCGTTTATAAGCGTCTTTAGCAATGAAGCAAGCTTAATATACAGTTAATATTGTATAAGCTTCAGTTGATAATGTTGAATCGGTATAAGGTCCAATAACTGGTTGAGGTTGGCGGCTGTCCTGCTTTACTTCACTAAGGAGTGTACCGAATGAAATTGTTCAACGCTAAAACTAAAATTAAAATTAACTGTGCATCCTAGGCTCGTAACCATAGTAACTTAATTATAGGTTATTAAATACCGTTGAACATATCAACAATTGTCAGTTTTGGGTCTTCTTTAAAACAAAAATGGTAAATTCACAAATAGCAAAGCGTCAAGGAAATTGTGCGCAAATATTTAGAAAATGATTAACGCTGCTATAAAACGGTACAAACGTACATCCAACTTACGTTGGACCGAAAATTTGGTTATGGGAAAATGTCAGGTCCACGAGACTCTAAATTAGAGAAAAAGATCGAAGAAGAGGGAAACCTCTGTACGAGATGTGGCAAAAAAATGCCAAATGGCTCAACGTGTGAAAAAACGCAATAACATGAAAACATTCAAGAAACAGAAAATGGCAAAACAGAATGAGAAACAAAAGAAGACAGCAATACGAAGATCAAAAGAGCTGTACAAAATTTTATGTGAAAAAAATGCGTGTCTTGTTTTGAACGATGAAACTTAAGCTGTGCCACTTTTTGTGTTTTATTCGATTTGTCTATTTCAATTTTGAGCAGACGGTATAATAAAAAAAATATCTAGTTCTTAGGTGACATTAAAAATATCACTTCTTGGACAGATACAGATACAATCGTCATCTTCATCGCCGTGTGGACGAGATTCAATCTGGATGTTCCAGATCATTCCAGGGACGTCCTCGTTCGCAGTCAGCCTCAAATACACGTCCTGTTATGACACCAGCTCGAGTTGCAAAAAACATCTGCAGTACAACCTGCTGGTACCATCGGAAGTTCGGATATCAAGCCGCAAAATGCAAGAATCCTTGCGACTTCTCCATTTAAAAAAGGCACCTGTTACCCAAGAAATTGGAAGCTGCTCGATCAGAATTTGAATTTCTTATGAAACACGGCATATGTCAGCCATCTAAAAGCAGCTGGTCGAACCCGCTTCACATGACTCCCAAACAAGATGGTTCATGGCGTCCATGTGGCGTTTATCGAGCTCTAAATGCACGTACGCTATCCGATAGATACCCTTCATTAGACACGTATTTTTTTCAAAAATCTAATGACAAATCGAAAATTCACTGGACTCCTAGCAGCATTCAGTTGTATAATATGAAGCTTAGGTGAGAGACCTGGCCGAGAACACTCTTTTCGCATATCCATAGGAAACAGCACAAATAACATTTAGAGTTGATGTCTCCGATACAGCTGTTGGAGCGGTACGTCACCAAATAGCAGACGGTCTAACTCAACCATTGGGATTTTTTTCAAATAAGTTGACGGATGATGAAATACAGCACCTATAATCGGGAATTACTTGCTAATTTTCTAGGTGTTAAGTACTTTTGTTTTATGGTCAAAGACCGCAGATTTTGTATATATACGAATCATAAACCTCTAAAATTAGCTTTTAGTCAGAAACTTGAGAAAGCAGCACCACGCCAAGCCGTCAATTTGACTATATCGGGCAATTCTGCACCGACTTTCGACACATCCCAGGCTGCGACAACAACACCGTAGCTTTTATATTGTCACGAATTGAGGAAATCAAACTTGAGAAGCGACTGGATGTCATTGCATAGGCTAATTCACTAATAATAAAGCTTCTTTCGATTCCATAATCATCCGATCAGATCTATTGTGATACTTCCAATGAACGGATAACACCTTACGTACCACCCAAATTCAGACACGACGTCACTGTGACAAGAATTCACTAACAAGGACAGAATTCTTCTCAAGTGTATTTTCGTAACTAAATTATTTGGTGAGAAGAATTCACTGCCAAAAAGTGCATTTTTGTCACCAAATCACAATATCCATAATAGTTTTATGGTTATGCTTATGTAACCATAAAACTAAACACAATTGGAGTATTTCATGTTATTGATGTTATAAAAGGGATTTGTAGTGGGATTTATGCCCGATATATCAGCTGTAGTACTGTGGCATGTAGTCTAGGATGGATAGACGTTTCGGCGTGTCACTAAAAATTACAACTGACCTCGAACGCAAGTTTGAATCTACAGAACTATCTGAAGTCCTAGGAGAGTCACGCATCTAAAAACTACACCGTACCACTCTCAAGCCAATTTTTTGATAGAGGCAGATCAAAAAGTACGTGACCTATCCAAGAGATGGCGTTAGTACGCACTACTGTGCACCATTCTTAACAAGCTTCAACCTTCAAGACGCCCGTCGAAATGTTAGTCATTTATGTTTACGTATTCCAAGTTATATAGTAGCAGTGACAAGCAACCAACCTCCGTGTTTTTTTGAAAATGTAAAAATCTGAGTTTCGAGTTTTGATTAAATACTACTATCTACAAAAGAAAACGCAAGCCGAGACCAAAGCTGAGTTGGATAAGCAAAAAGTCGTATAAGGAGTTTCGAACGATCTAGACGCCCAAACGACGTCACCTCACCAGAAAACGTCGCAAAAATCCACGATATGGATAGCTGAGGCCGTAGGCATGTCATATGGCAGTGTGTACAATATCATACACGACTCTTTGGTTGCCGCGTTTGCTCACGGTGGACACAAAACGCATTCGTGTTACGACTTCAGTGCAGAATTTGGCGATGCTATAATCCGATTGTGTTTTTGCGAAATTGCATGAAATGGGCGTGGAACTAGTCCCTCAGCCGTTGTATCGTTGTATCGATATCGACCTGAAAGGGGAGTATATAGAAAGAAAAAAACTACATTCGCTCAATAAAATTATCCCTTGTTTTCTTGGTCACGGACTTCTTGATCTGCCTAGTACAACGGACTGGTACAATATTCTTCCAATCGTGCTATGGGATTAAAGATCGTTCTTAAAACCAGACATCGGAGCTACTTACACTTATACAAATTTATAATTAATATCTTAGTAAAAACCCCACATTTTTAATTTCCTCTTGTCGCCTTAAAAAGGTTAAATTTTAAATTGAAATTATATATTCTTGTATATATATATATATATTAATATAAATGATATATCATATAATAGCGAGAAAAACTAATCCATTCCCTTTTGTACTCCGGAAAAACTATGGAATATACTCACTCCCTGAATGAAAGAGTACGTTCGATTTAATTTCAAAATAGATACACGGAAATGCATATGGGTAAACTGGGAGTAACTAAATATATATGGATATTAGATATATACATATATACGAAAATACTTTATATATGGACGAACCTTGGATAAGAGATTTATATTAATACGATGCCTACAACAACAACAACACACATACGAATAGAGAGTTCCAACAACGAAACAAAGCACTTATATAGAGCATTGTTTAGAAATCGCTTGAAATATTGTACAAAATCGATTTTACGTATGTGTACTGAATTTATAAATGTACATGTATGTGTGTGTGTATGATCAGGGGTTTGTTTCATCAGTGAAATGCGACACAAACTATCCTGAACAAACACATGTATATACCTATATTATATATATATATTTATATACAATTATTGATGTGCTCAAAGGTAAATGCTAGTTTATCCATATTGTCAGTCGCCTGTCGATAAAACCCCTCTCAAACCCTACTCCGTTTTCATATTCAAAACAAACGGTTTTCTGAAAAGTATAGATAATATCTATCACACACACATAGTTATCGATGGTGTAAAGCTCTCTTTTGACAATCTAATTTTATGAATAACAAAAAAAACATACAAATGCTTTAAAATTGAAATGAGTTACGTAGTTTGGTGGAAGGTCTAAAACGTAAATTTTGCATTATTAGGTGAAGGTAATATGTTTTGTGTCGTTGCACGGTATCGCATTCCTCGTGATGTGCTAGGTCATTGGTGTAAAAAAAGTGTGCAGTATGCGCTTATACATTTCATCCGGCGGTTTTTAATTCCGTGGATTTTTTTTTCAATTCTACCTAATTAATTAATTAATTGCATTAGAATTTTTTAGATTTTCGAATTTCGAAAAATTGTGATTGACTAGCCAAGGTCTAAGTCCAAAAGCTAAGGACTTTGGAAGTGCTCAAAGCCAAACTCCGAGGCGAAATTGCCACTATACAGACGAACACTAAAATATACCCAAAAACGCTTTCAAAAATGTAAAAAAACCACCTTTTGCCGAAATTTAGTTTTTTAGTTTTTGTAGAGTGTGAGATAAACACTTATTAATTCACCAGATCACTCACCCATAGTTTCTCTGTTTTCATTATTTATTTATTGTAATTATTTAATTTGTCATTGTGAAGCCACTACAATTTAATATTAAAACAGAGAGGGTGCAGTATAGAACTGTCAGTGAGACGAGAGAAACGTTAGCACGCCATGACAGCGAAAAGAGTAAGTCGCCAACCGCCATCGTGAAAAGACCAGTTAAAAAGGAATTCTGAAGTACATGTAGAGCCTCGCCGAAAATAGTAAGATTGGGCCACTTCAGTTGTTTTCGAGGAAAAGCACGTCTCGGTGGGGTAAGGAGGAAGATTTGCGGTGGTGGTCAAGCCTGTGTGCGGACATATACGTACGTAGAAGACCCGCCATCGCTTTGGTCTCCACGTGGCATATGGGCGCACATTACCGTTACATCCGGCATCGGATCATTTTGTGGCCGCGATTCCACATTACAACATCCATTTGGAGCCTGCCTGGTAGGGCCATTTCCATAGTGGCCACCAAGGACTGGTATTTGTTATTTGGCGTGCCGTGACCCGCACGGCTTATGTTGCAACGAGGGTTGGTTATGTAAGTGTAGATTTGTTTTGTGGCTAGTGAATTTCGTTGAGTGTAAGTTAATGTTTAATTTATTGTCTATTTAAGTTAGATTAAATGTATTGTTGTATTTAAAATCCATTGGCTTTTCCATTTATTGTGTGATTGTGTGAGGGATTGGGTGCAATTTCGCGTTTGTGTAAGTGGAGGTTGTGCGGGTTCAGACCCACGGCAAAGCAGACTCCGATCCGCTGAGTCGCTGCCAGGCACACGGACAGCATTCGGAGCGCCGCTTTTT
>JANSTU010049008.1:0-22831 GCA_027564075.1 Bolitophila hybrida | reverse complement strand
AAATAAACATACATATGCAATATTTACGTACTACAAATACCTACAGTTAATATGTGTATTTGTGTATATGCAAGGTGTTCTGCAAAGATATGTACAATCAGAATCAAAACAATTTAAAAATTTAAAAGAGGGAAGGGACCACTTGAATTTATTCGCAAATTATATAAAATATACAAATTATTTTTGAGCTTTTTTCTAATTTTAACTGTAAAATAATAATAATAAATCAATATTTTAACTAAAGGAAAAATTCTATTAATTGTAGAAAATGCTGTGCCATATGTTGTTAAATACTATATACTATATATTATATGTATGCACCCAACTAACATTTTTAGCCAGATAATGCACATTTTCAGCACATATTTTTCACTAATTAGCCATGATGACTATGCTAAATAGCTAGAGAGTGCATAAATATGACAATGTGTACGCTTATCACGAAAATGACTAACCATTTAATCATTTTAAATACTTGTTACCAAGAATTATTAATTAGTTGTACATATGACTAAATGATATTTCTGACTTGTTGGCACTTTTCAGTGCCATTTAGGAATCCTGGCAGTTTCGCACAAAATATTTCCACTTAGAGATTTTCACCACTATTTAGCATTTAGTTCTGATAATTAACATTTATTTCTAATTAGCTGCAATTCAACTAAAATTGCGTTATTATTTTGCAGAATAGTTTCGAATTTGTATAAATTAGCAAAAAAACTAATTTGTTTAATATCATTTACAATTTTGTCACTTAATATTATATTTAATAATACAGTGTGCAAATATATTTAGATGTATCATATTATGAGTAAAAAAACATCAATGTTTTCAGACCAATAACTAGGAGTATAGTATATAGTAACCGCTTTTATTGAATTTGGATATAGTTGTCTTTGCCGATGTGTAAGTACAAACTGATTTTCATAATACATTTTCGTACAGAAGTAAACTCTGTGCGTTGCAATATATATTTTCAATGCATAGTAAATATATTGCGTGTACAGGTTTATAAGCGAAATATTTCTTCCTTGAAACTGTGTTCAAGGGTTACCTGTTCCACAAACTTCAAATTTTGATAATGATGCAATAAAAAAAAAAACATTTCCGTTTGTCCATGAGAATGATCGTTGAAGCAGCATAGGTCGATACTTCAGTCTTTTTTTATCCTATGTTGCACATAAATGGAAAGCTGACTGCGAAGTGTTTTTTTAACAAATTACATTGGATCCACAAAAAAACAAGCAATGTGAAATCCTCATTTCACGACAAATTTTTCCAAGATCTCACAACAACATTTATGCTTGTTATGCTCGACTACAAGCTTTGGTTAGTAATTATTTGTTATATTTCGAATCGGAGTTTACGAAATTATAAATGAACTAGAAACATAATGTTGAAAGAATGCATGCGGCAGTAATAATAAAATAAAAATAATAAAGACATACATATATAATGTATGTTATCTCTCATCCTCAGCTGTAAATATCATAGCTACCTTGGACAACTAATTCAATGTGTTTAAGTCTTATCTCGGGCGTTCCGCAGAGTTGGTCCACTCCTTTTTTCTAACTATATTTATTATTGACTTTCCCAACATCGTATCTGGTGCGACCAATTAAAACTGGTTTGCTGATGATGCACAAATATATTACTCGTGTGACAGTAGAATGCATCATTCCCAAAATTATATTATCAACACTGATCTAATAGCAGTTTCCAAACGGTACGAAAGAAGCCAGCTGCTACTTAAATGTCACAATATCCAAAACCAAATGCGTCCTGTTCTTCTCCTTTCTCGTCGCTCTATTCGCTCTAGTTCCCTTCCTCCGTACATACCACGCAATTCTGTCAAAAGTATTTTTTTAAGTATTGCTTTAGATGGAATTATGATGATGATGATGACGTTTCGATAATTTTGAATTTTATTTTCTTGTATATAAACTTTTTTTGTAAAATGTAAAAAAACTATTTTATTATTTTTTATTTTTTTGTCTTGTTTCAATAGGTTGTTCATTTTCATTTTCACAAGGCTTTCTTTATTTTAACTTAACATTGGCAAGAGCGGTCTATAACATTGTAGTACTAAAAGGTTCAGTCTATTACTGAACAACCTAATTATATATAATAATAATTTTTTTTTTTTAAATTTTTATCATATTAACACCAATCCTAAAACAGTATCAGTAAATATCGATTTTATAAATACACATATAAATTCAAAAACACTGTGTGCGCGTACACCTAAAATTTTACGAACGCAAATAATACCATAAGCTTTCTGTAAATGCAAATGGCATAAGAGTCCACTTCTGTGTTTATATACGTTTGAAGTGGCGCTGCCAACAATTATGTTGTTATTTATTCAGGATTTATGAGTTGACGAACAACATTTAATACTTTGAAACAAAAGTTTATGTTACAATGGAATAAAGAGATTTAAAGAACAACAAAACAACAGCACCCTGAAGTATTCACAAAGTATATTCAAAAAGAGGATTATGTTTATTTTTAAATTTTGGCTAGCATATTATTACATTATACTTATTTATGTGTGAACGCGAAGCACGACCTATCCGCATAGTACTAAATATTAAGTGGAATTTAATGTCGCAAGGCTTATGCTTATAGATGTCTGAAGTGTTTGGTTAACGTGTTTTTATGCATAATATATTTTTCGATAAGGGTGGTTTATATAATATTTTTTTTGGTTTTTAATTATCTTAAAATTTGATTATTATTATTAGATTGTGCTAACATTTTGATTTTAAATTTATGTGTTTTTGTGCATGTTAAAAATATAATATATTGCATTGTTACGTTTGAGATTCCTTAGAAGACGTTTACGAATAATTCTAAAAATCCAAAGAAAAAGAGATATTTCATGTTTGGACAATTTAAAATGTCATTTACCATTCAATGTGTATTCAGAATAAAAATTAATGATTTTAATATGTATGGCAAATGTTAATTATAATTTATTTTATTATTTCATAATTACAGGAAATCACAGCAACTCGAGGTTTCCTAAGTTACGGGTTTCACTTCGATACAGAAGGAATGGTTCTCTATGTATATATGTTGTATTCACATGTAATTAGGTTGCCATTCGTTTCAGAAAAAAAGCTTCTGCCCTAATTAAACAAATGAAAGACTGACTGATAACGTTGTTTCATAAATGGGAAACGTGAGCATTGTTTCATGCGAGTAATAAATTCAATAGAAGGGAAAATATGAATTTTGCAATGGCCCTTAGTCAATGTTTCGAAGCCACAACATGTTCTGCCTGTGACCATATAGCATTCGGACCTTATACACATACATATTGTATACTGTACGTTTCGTAATAAATAAGCAAAAAATATTGATCAGAAACACCCTCAGAGCAATAACTGTTCAGCAACACATACACTTTGGCGCAGCAATGACAAATAGAAATTACCCGACCGGCAATATTTTGCGGCGTAGTAAAAAGTCAGACAAAAACGTTAGAGTAAGTTTATTGCGCTCGCAAATCGTACAGCATATCGTATGTATATAAAAATATACTAGAAATGCTGTATTACGATATGTGGAGCATCCAAAAAAAAATACGGAAATATATAATGTTCTCTGCAGAACATGTGTGCGTGTGTGTTTCTGTGTTTAGTGTGCATTTTATTGATTCCTGGAACCAAAACGAAAGCTTTCATTTATATTACCCTTTATGATATACTATATAAACAATATCTTTTTAATTACATATCATATAATCATTATATAAACATATACATTTCTCTGAATTATCCTGATTAATTATAGTAAAAAAAGTGTTAGCTTAATTTTCGGAACTAATTATTCATTGCCAATCACGGGTTTACATGGATATGCAATATACCTTTTTTGTTGTGCTACTCCTATTGAAACTACTGTGCTCAAACACTAACAACATATCTCCGATGGTTAGTAGATAGGAGTCATAATGTGGGGTGATGTGTCTAACAACTTTGCAGGGCAAATGTGCATGTTTTTTAGAGCAAATGTGCATATTTTTTAGATAACTCTATGCACCGAGATCTATCTTGTTATTTCATTTCGGATTAGTGAATCATCAACGCCATCATACAATAATTGTTCTATACAGGGTGCGTTTGTATATGTTAATTGATGGCCCTTATTCCAAATCAATAACCTATTTCTGAAATAAGAGGAACCAATGCTACATTTGAACAATTATTAATTAAATTAAAATATACTTACATAGCCAACAAGAAATTTTGAATACCGTTAAAAACATTGGTCTTATCATAGATAGCAAACTATCCTAGTACGATCATGCTTCTTAAGTGTATTTTAAAATATTTGTCAGTCTTGGGAGGGTCAATGAGAATGTTGAGGA
This sequence comes from Bolitophila hybrida, assembly GCA_027564075.1. NCBI lineage: Eukaryota > Metazoa > Arthropoda > Insecta > Diptera > Mycetophilidae > Bolitophila > Bolitophila hybrida. The sequence goes on along the minus strand of JANSTU010049008.1, from coordinate 18,453 downwards.
AAAAGTGTGACGAAAAGAAGAATAATTTTATATAAATGTCGTTTGGATTAGGTAAAAATAAGACGATAAAGTCTGTCACAAAGAGAGACAACAATTTGATAATTTAAATGACGATAAAATATGGCATTCAATTTAACTGTCTATTGGATTAGTATGATGACAAAGCATGACAAAAAACAAATACAATATATTTAATAGATATATGATGATGATTTATAGTGACAATATTAATGTCATTAAGTAGTGATAAAATAGATATTAAAACAATAATTTGGCAATAAGCTTAAGTAAAAAGAATGACAGAGACAATATATTAAACCAAAAAATATTTCTATTAGTTACTAGCTTACTTAACCATAGCCATAGCCGATCAATAAACATTTACACACGACGAATTATGCGGGACGAATAAGTTACCAAGTCTAGTTCACGTTTACCAACAATATTAATTTGATGATTACAGGAACTGGGTTTTGAATTCCAATAATATTTTTATATAAAAGATTGACTAAAAAGGTATTAATCATACGGTAATATTTAAGGGATCGATCAATTGTACAATTCATATTTTGTTTCCTTATATTAAATTTTGAATTAAGGACAAATTATTATGCCGAACTTTTATGTCATCAAAAAGTTGTTCCTGGTCTGAATACTTCCCCGTGTTATATCTTCGTCATATGGCTATGGCTAAGTAGGAAGTGGCATTAATCCGGACTCATTTCTGAAAAAAAATCGAACGGCAATAACCACTTATTTCGACTTTCTTTCAAGTTAAGCTGCTAAAAAATAGCATAAGAGTACTCGTTTATTGACTGTGCCTTGCTTTAGATATATTTTCCACACTCTCATCATTGGACCAATGTGAAATTCTTGTTCGGGGAGGTTTCCAACTGTTTCCTTTTAAGCTTTTTTGATACTCCTTTTCATATGAAAATTAAAAGATTAATTTAGGTCCTTTTGACTTGTGTCTGTGGGGAAATATATCAGCAATTCAACACATTTAAAAAATTAAAATACTACCATTTAATATAAATCACAAAGTAAAATGTAAATCTCTCTCTTATGTACTATTCTGTTACATTATATTTTATATTATATTCCCTGAAGAGAAAAAAAAACATGATGAACACACATCCATCACAACTTGTCTGCCAATTTGCTGGCAGAAGATTGTACGAAATCATATATACCGCGCCGCAGAGTTACAAATAATGCGAAATTATCTCGTATACGTGTTAGACGATTTTCCACAACATGGAAAAGCGAACGAATGAACGTGTTTTCCGGCGCGGTCATGGTGAGTTCGTGCGTAGCCACTAGAATTTATCAAAGCAGCAAGTAGAATTAATTATCCTGGTCAACATTATGGTCATGGAATACTGGCTGGACGAACAATTACACGCATACATATACAGACTTTCATACTATCAGAGTCTCACATGTGTGTGTACGTCATACGTAACAAATAATAAATTACATTGGCAACAAGGACTAATTTGCGAATATATATATATACACAAAATATTGTATTTATTCCAATATAAAATATTATAATGTCATTAATATAAATAAATATTTATTTTTACTTAATATCCTATGCTATTCCATGTACATATTTAGTAATTGCTGAGGAAATGATTTTGTATGTGTTCATTATATACGTTTATAACATACATTATTTATTTACTTAAGCTTAAACTCAAAGAAACCCTTTTTCTGACTTTTCATACAGCAATTAATCAGCACTTTGGGCAATGGGAGTTAGAACACCGTCTAAATTATGTACAACAAAGCTCAAAACAAGTAAAGCTCTAAATGATTAATGATTACGATAATCTGATAATATCTGAATTGACAGTTGTTGCAAAGAGTTTTTTTTTTAGTAGGATTGTTTGAGACATTTAAAAGTATAATTGGTTTATAATTTCTAATGATCGAAAAAAAAATAATTGGAAATGTTCACAAGTATGCTTTTCTTGAATGCATGTCATAAATTTGATATAAATTCACCCTGGCCAATCTGTGATTTCTAATAACGCCGGATTTCCTTAATATGAAATAACTTTTTTATTGAATTTATTCACCCCAATAGATTGTATTCATAGTATTCATACACCCTTTGGGGATGTATGATTCATGTTCAGCTTTTCCTATTCTCAATAAAACGTTCGTAGGATGCAATATCTGATATATTTATGTATATATTTATACAAACGCACATACTTATATAAATACATAATCCCAATCAGACACATCTTAAACAATGTGAATATACAAAATAACGCTTGTGTTTATTCCACACGTAGTTTCATGAATTATTTATGGCAAATAAGAAATAAAAAGCAATATTTCAGGTTATATAATACAAAGTTTGTGTCACTATATTTTAATATTACTTTTTATTAAGTTATTAAATAAATTTAAATTGAAATATATTTACACACATATTTATTTATCAAAAATATTAAAATATTCACACTTTAATTGTTATGAAGCGCATTTACATGCATTTACAAATCAGCAATCAGCGTTCGTTAAATCCGAATTTCCGAATAATACCACTGCCAATTGGATGGCTAATGAATTATATATATATATACTCGTATATATATATATATAATGATTTTATATTTAAAATATTTTATTATTTAAAAATATCTACATTTTTTAAATTGTTTATTTAAATTTATTTATATATTTGACGTTGGAGTCAAACAGTCTCAGTTTCGCTTGTTTTGACAGCTGAGCATCGTAAAGGCGGAGCAAGCTTTGTTGATTCGGGGATAAATGTCAATGTCTGTTAACAACAAGTTAACAAGCTTCCGAGGTAGCAGAATTTATCAACAATCTCAATGGATGGATCTGTAACCTTGCTATGATAAACTTTGCCAGGATTTTGTAGACCACAGTCAGCAGATATATACCTCTCCAGTTATCGCAGCTGCCCTAGGCACATTTCTTGGGCAGCCTAACAATTAGTCCTGACTTCCAAGCGTCAGGAATAGACTCGTCCTTCCATACTTGTACTATCCTACTAGGAATAGGATCTCCGTTGAAAGTGACGGGTCTATTGGGATATTGAATTCAATGCATGTATTTCCTATGTTACAGCCAGTGGCTGATAGCTGTTTACTAGAGCTGCCCTATTCCGCAGTTCTCTGCAGAACCGTGGTCTGACCTCAGGGATTTTTTGTCTAGCAATGTCTAGGGAGTGTAGCAATCGTTTGGGTCTCCTTTGCACTACAGCTGACGTTCGCAACCGGAGTGTGGGCACCATAAGGGTGTGGATGCTCTTAACGTCTGCTCCGAGCGTATTCCTCACGTCGATGGCGAAGTGGTCTATCTGATTCATGAGACTTTGTGACAGGTCTTGTAGGGGAATAATGTGCCAGCAATTAACAATTTTTGAGTGTTGCACAGCTCAATAAGGTTGGCGTTTTCATTCATTTTACACAGGCATGCTTTCCCATTACATGGGTAAATCCTTCATTGTCCGACCCTATTTTGCCGTTAAAATCGCCAAGAGTGACAATATTGTCAGCTCATCCAGCTTATCCAGAGAAAAAGATAACGCATCCGTCGGACTCTGCAACCATACCAGAGCCATTCAGCCGAGACTCGTACAATCCAATACCGAGCAGCATGTACCGCCTCATCTCGTTCGTTCATGACTTGTTCGCATCGTCCATCCGCAAACGTAGTCCGAACGTTCCAAACTCTAACTCGTGTCCGGCGTTTGTAGCCAAGGTTCGTCGTAGCTGTTCCAGTCTGCATCCGAGTAGTTGATGATTTGTTAATTAAAATAGATTCGGCCGAACCGGTTATTGGCCAATTGCTATATTTCAATAAGAAATGATAAATATGCGATAAATAGCTGAGGCGAAAAACAAATGTCGCACTTTACTATTCACGACAAAGCTATCTGGGAGCTGGCCATTATGTGAGACGTGAGATATTGAAAGTTTTTACTAGTTGAGCGAACATTGTGTACACCGAGGATCTCAACTCTTCTGTTGTTTGCAAGCAAGTTCATCCGTTTATAAGCTTTCTGAAATGTGGACACCTCACTACCCATATACACGTGGGACTCATTATGGACATCAGTATTACATATACTGTACTCAGTGCTGTCGAGTATAGGTAAAACTGGTACTACACATACCGTGGCTACGGCCGCACAGATCATCTCCGTACCTGTAGTCTTGCTGCGGGAGGATCATTGACCTGGATATGCCAAAAAACTAGTATGTACAGATGATTGCGACCCCTATTCCTGATATGAAAAAATAAGTCTAAATAAGGTTATGTTAAAATACTGTAAAACGTATAAAATGAAGTTCATTGGTTGTGTTTTTAGGAAACATATAGTGCTGCCATTTCACATAAAGTACTTAATGTATTATAATATAAGTACTAATCAGATTGGAATGCAAATTTTATCTAGGTATACATTTTTTTTTTAATCAAATTATTAAAATTGATGATTGTATTGTATATAATTAAAATGGAAACAAAATATAAATAATTTAATTAAATGTGCATGTGTATTATCTTTTTGCGAACATTTATTTTTAGAGGCATTACTTATAATAATAAATGTATAAATCGATATCAATAACTGAGAATTAATATATATAATTCTATATTATTAATTATTAAGTTTATTTATGCAAGTACTTCGGCCATTCTGCACAGATAAATCATTATCCACCGGTGGTGTCTGAACGTACCTTAGCGACATCTAGAAAACGTCAAATGCAGTTATTCCGCAATATTTCAGGGATGTTATGTCCACATTCCCATTTAATACTTTTTTATATACCGATTTTAGGCCAATCAGGGTGTGTTATACACAGATAAATTCCAACTTGGACAGCCCAGTGAAGTAGTATCAGGAAACAATATAAAAATCTAGCTATAAATTATAATATATATATCATGATGCGATAAGTTTTATATGCTTTGGGAACATATTCTACACATCATTACCTATCAAAAAAAAAGATTCCAGTCGAAATTTACAATACGAATCGAACCAAAAACTCCCATACAAATCGAATTATTATTATCAATTATTATATTAATATTCAATGGACACATTTGTATTCTCGCGATATTAAACAATACTCATTATACATATATGTATATCGTATATTCGTCGTATCTAACAGTTAGTATAGCTGTTTTACTTATGTCATATATGCATGCTATTATAAGGGTTAAGTTATGCACATAGAGGTACGACGGGTTTAATATATAGCTATATACAGGTGAGTTGCGCGTGTATACTATATTTACGTTGCGTAGCAACCGTGTTTAATTGCCCTCAACATAAACAAAAACGCGTGCTACGAAATCATCAGCTTGTCAGTGCACCGCAAATTATTTTGTTATCGACATTGTTTGTTATGCTCAGTTCAATATTATTCACATTGCTCAAAACTAAATGAATATACATTTTATAAGTACATATAGGTATATGCATTATTTGCAAATTGTTTGAATATATATGCTGAGCATAATTTCGTGCAAAGTTCTTTTGAATAAAGTACGAATAATCGTGTATTCAGACACTCTCGCGCGTGTGCTTCTTTACTGTCTTCGGCGCCCAAATTTGAGTTATTGTCGTCATCCTGAATGTATATAGTGTATTTTTGATCCTTTTTTTTCATGTGTGTGCGTGGATAGTTACAACATGACATCGTGTGTTTAATACTAGTATCAATTTTCAAACTGTGATTCGTGTATATGTTACTTATGAATTTGAATATTTTGCTGATGATATTCAGTTTCTGTGTATTATTTATTATAATAGAAAAATCGATCTAACAAAATTGGACTCTGTTTGAGTGTACACAACAACCGCAAATATATAAAATTTCTGAAAAACCGGGGTACCCGTAAAGTTTTAGTAGTGAGCACATTTGCGTGATCAATGAAACGTCTACAAATTTTGTAAGAGACATTGCTTTTTATAAATTCAAACTCATGCCAAACGACGGCAGTTATACGAATACTTGAAAAGTGTCCAGTGAACGGAAAAGGGTATCATATGGCGGTAAACACAATGTCTGTACAGAAACAGAAGCACCAAGAGAAAATTAACAAAATGTCAGAAATTGACGAACAAATCTTGCGTAATTTTGATATAAAAAAGGTATACTTGAAATTCCGCGTAGTTTATCATTGTAACAATTTTTTTGCAATCGCAGAAACTTGGCAAAGGTGCTTACGGCATTGTGTGGAAGGCAACCGACAAAAAGACACAACAAGTTGTGGCCGTGAAAAAAATATTCGATGCATTTCGAAATGAAACCGATGCCCAGCGTACATTTCGTGAAATTATGTTTTTACGAGCATTTCGCAATCATCCTAATATTATTCAGCTGCATAGTATTCACAAGTAAGAGTTTATTTTAATTCAATTTATATATATATATTTGTTATCAAAGGAAATTATAATTACGGTATATTATTATAGGGCACAAAATAATTTAGATATTTACCTATCGTTCGAATTTATGGAAAGTGATTTGCATAATGTAATAAAACGCGGATCGATTTTGCGTGATATTCATAAACGCTATGTGATGTACCAACTTCTAAATGCAACCCAATTCCTTCATTCCGGGAATGTTATACATCGGGATATGAAGCCGAGTAACGTTTTGGTGGACAGCAAATGCAGGTAATTTTTAAAAATAAATAATAATTACCTTAAATATAAATAATAAATGGTTATTTAACAGATGCAAACTAGCCGATTTTGGTCTTGCACGATCGGTGGCTCAGCAACAGCGAACTGAGGGAACCCAAAAAGAATCACAAGAACCTTGTTTGACGGACTATGTTGCCACACGATGGTATCGGGCTCCAGAAATACTCGTTGCTAGCAAAAAGTATGTTGCTGCGTTGCTCTGTTTATGTGATAATAACAACTTTTTTAAAATACTGTAAAGATACACCATGGGCATTGACATGTGGAGTCTTGGATGTATTCTTGGTGAGATGATTCGAGGGAAACCCCTTTTCCCAGGTAGCTGTACTGTGAATCAGGTATAGACTATTTTTATGTAAAACATATATTAAGCATCTAACCTAGAATATATTCAGATTGAACGCATAATAGCAGCATTGCCAGAAGCTACTGATAAGGACATTCGATCTGTTGGAAATGGCTTTGGATCATCATTGCTTTCACAGAAAACATCAAACGAGATCTTACCGTCAATAGACGAGCTTTTGCTCGGATCGCTTGATGATGCCCGTGTTCTTGTGAAATCACTCTTGGTGTTGGATCCACACAAAAGACTGACAGCTAAACAAGCCCTTGCAAATAGATATGTTGAACAGTAGATATATATAAATTATGTACAAAAAGTCTTTTTGTTTATTTATTATAATCTTAGGTTTAGAAATACTTCTCCTGAAACCGAACTTCATTCTGATGTAATACCTCCGTTTCGTGATGATGTTCAGTTGTCAATATCTGAGTATCGATCCAAATTGTACGAGATCATGTCATCAAACGAAAAGATTGGATACGGTGGCCGAAAAGTTGAACGAAGGTAATAATTACAATATGGTTTTATATTTTTAAATTTATAATTATAATTGTCCATGTTGACAGAGAACCACAGGATCTGGAATCAACGTTAACTGTAACGTCATCAATTGGAATAGCTCCGACCACCCAAAAGAAGTCTATTTTTACTAAATCGCAAGATTGCAATAAAACACAAGTAGATAACCGGTATGTGCAAAGTATGGGTGATAGTAAGCCACAGCCATCCCAGCAAAGTATTTCGAAAAGGTCGGATAAAAAAAAACACAGTTCAGGTCTGAATGTATTTTCTCGCTGTGTTGCCACATCGGTAAACAATAATAGGCAACCAAAAAGCGTGTCTCTACAAAACACGCAAAATGTTAATGAAACTTGTTCTAGTAAATATCAAAGTCACCAAGAAACCTTTTTAGGCCAAAATAATCTCAAGCAAAAGCCAAAACTGACAAACATTAAATATAGTCAAGTCTGTTATGGAACTGGAGATGCAATTAACACATTAGAACCTTCATCGTACTTTGCACAACATTCAAAAAGTGGTGTTCAAATGCAAGATCGCAATTCATACCGTAATGAGCGTAGAAACTCTATTGACAGTCATTTTAAAACCGATATTAGGAATAACACACGCTCAGGAAATATGCTTTCGCAAAACAGACGTCAGTCACTTGACAGTATTATTCCAGGTGAACTGAACCAAAACAACTGTACAGCTAAATCTGTGCAGCCAGATAAATCAATTCGTCTAGTTCCATCCATGAGAAAAAGCAAGATTATTCATGAACTCCAAAATCGATCAAGTAATATAGCTACTGAGAGAATTGTTCAACGAAATAATTCATCGGACAAGTATCAGACTATTAAATCAATGCAACAAGCGCAGGATGCACAAGCATCGAGGCAAGAGAAATCCCGTCGCCTTGAGGATCACGCGTGTAAAGGATCGTTCCAAGATGACAGTAATTCAAATACTCGTCTGCGTGCACTTAAAGAAAAATTCAGGAAACAAAGTAAATTTCGAAATTTCGCAGTGGCCAAAGATGTGTTGTCAAACCAGAACAAGTCTTCCGGTGAACTTTATAAGAAAAAGATAATTTCCACTGCTTCAGAACCAACAGTTCTTTTGAAAAATAAATACGACATATCGAGATCACGGTCTGAGTACAATGGACCCACTTTTGACGAGAAGATTCCAAGAAAGTATGACAATTATTATGCGGATGGTGATTATGGAAAATATTTGCCACATAACCGAAATTTTGGTGTTATATCGGCAACAGATCTATGTAAACTAAGATCCTCTGAAATTAAATTGTAATCTCTTTTTGCAGGAAAACATTTATTTTATATTTTAGGAGAGTTTTATCTAGAACTGGGAACTTGTGTAATACATATTTATTAAATGAAATTTTATAAAGAATTTTAAATTATAAATGTTAATTTATATGTGTTTTAATTCAAATACTGGGATCTGGGGAGGATTTAATGGTCAGTAACTTATCGCCAGCACTCGCAGAAAGGCGAATTGACCGATCCTGCTTGCCTAGACTAGACACAGAGACCAGCGATGGACATGAGGGTTTTGACGTAGCAAGCGGTCTTCGTCTTAAAAATTATGTTTCTTTCAGACACCTAATCCTATTCACTTATCGAATCACTTAAGTATTCACTTTCCAATCGACTACGCGAAGATTACAAAAATCAATAATATGTTACCACTATGTCGACAAAATTAATCGGAAATGTAATTAATATCAGGTCTGCAAGTTATAGGTATTAGGACTTGAAATTATTTTTCTAGGCGTATGCAAACATAACACTTCAAAATGGCAATAAACCAATTCAAAAGCGGAACTTGCGGAACCCTAAGCCAAAATCAGATCGTATTCCTGTGGTTAAACCGCGCTCCAGCTTACACTTCAAAAACCATCAAACCACATACGTCAAAAATGCCTGTCCAAACAAATGCAAATAGTCCGTACACCACCAGAAGCTGCAACCAGTGTACTGAAGTGAACACGGAAGAGATGGTAATGGACGATAAAGTACGTAAAGTACGATCAAGTGGTATCACTTTCACGGCGTTAATTTGAAGATCGAAAACCCGCCATGGATGTGCAAAAACTGTGCACAGATGGTTGATGGTTATTGTGCACCAGGCCCTACCGTACCTACTAACGATGCTAATAAGTCACATTTTGCGAATCCAGAATCCAGTTCAAACTCCGAATCCGTATGTTCAATTTACGACTAATACTGGTCAGCTTTGATACCTGCAGCTTCAGCTAATAGTAGTTAACAGCATCCACCACCGATTACTTTCAAATTCCACCATAATTATTGTAATATTCAAGAATTTACAAACGAACAAAGTCATTCATTCATTCGCGCCTACTGATAATGAAGAGTGAGGCCCCACCGAATATGGAAAATAAGTGTCCTGTGTGCTGTAAAAATTATTACATAGATTAAAAAGGGTTCAATATTTCCGACGTAAGAACAGTGAAGCAGCTCAATCTTCCTACACTGTCCATGAACCTAAGCAATCTCAGTTCCAAGTACAATCACCTGAAGGATTGCTACCTATTAAACAGTACAAGAATGCGGTACCAAGGATTCTAATGTGTTTCGACAACTAGAAACTTGGTATACCGATTTATGATTCAGAATGCAGATTTTGGAGCTAACCTGTAGAGTCAATAATGGATATGCACGGAATCTTAATTCCAATGAAATAGCTTCCAAGTCTCGTCGCACATGGTATCTACTGATCTTCGCAGCTACAAACCCAAACAAACCCAGAAAATTTAGATTCCGGAAAGTGGCAATTTGTGGAGATAATCCTGATGATGGCATCAGTGATTATATAATGCCGCTAAGTTAAGATATTTATAGCTTTTACTTAATTGTACATTTATTCACATTTTTTTTACAGTTTTTTCATATTTATATTATTTATATTATTTATTTATTATTATATTTTTTCAATGCAAACCGCTTCTGGGTGATTGCTTGCTTCAAGCGGTCCAGTTGGGAGGCTTCTCCACCGTTTGCGATTCGTATTTGACCAATTTTTCATTGCCAGTCAACATCCGGATCAGAAAAATTGGTTCGTATTTTTTGCGATTCAGCAATCTATCGCATGCGTCGATAAATACTTTGTTACAAACTGATAAATACTATACCACAAATTAAAAAAACACTTTGCGAACATGTAAGAAAAATATATTTTTTATTTATTTATATTTAATTATGTTCTCAATATTTATATATTCATTTTAATTAATATTAAACGATTTTTTTTTCTTAATTTTTTTTATTTTCGGAATTTGAACCAGCGACCACATATTCAAAGACAACACGTCGACGGTGACGAATGGAAAAATATATTTATATAGAAACACGAATTGCAAATTATATTATTGTTTTAACTTTGTAGCATAGTTAAATAAACTGGATTCCAAAGTAATATTCATTTTGTTACATAGTAAAATTAACTTTGTAACAAAGTGAATCTTCTTCAAAGTTAAATATACTTTGACACATAGTTTACTTGACTTAGTTACAAAGTAATTTAAAATTTGTTCAAAGTAAATATAACTTTGAAGCACCAACAAAGTCAAAAAGACTTTCTACAAAGTTAAAATTTTACTTACTTTTTTTTTGTTTACTTTGTGAAGACTATATTTATTAGAGTGTGCGTAATCGGGCCCATAAAATAAATTTAACTTTTGAGTCACTTTGTCCGCCTTTTCGCATTTTTCGAAGAGAAATTGTTAAATATGGCATGTTGTTGATCTCCATCTTTGACATGCGCTCACAATGTATACGGCAATAGACGTTTTTTAACTCGAAAACTCACGATGCGATGCGATACTTAACACCAGAGATATGGTCCATCTCCATCGGACTTATTATACAGCCCAATATTATATATATATATTATTATATATATTATTATTAGTATAATGTTTCCTCATATTTTTTGTTAGGAAACCAATAAATGTTTATGAAATAAAAAGAGTATTCATATTAAAGGAAGTTCTTCGTTTTTTTGTAAATTTAATTTAGTTTAAAAGCACTATGCATTTGCCTATAAACAAATAAGAAACTAAGCCACTAGCCCCGACTTTTTTTCCAGTCACAATCCAATTTGAATGCAGGAAAATGCTTGTGTTGAGCTCTTAACGGCGCTGGCGCTTCAGCTCTCCTGTACAATTCTCGTAAGGAAAAACACAAAGTTTGTACAAGTTTCGAGGCGCAGTCAAGTTATTCAGGGTATCCATGCAAGCTTTGTACATGGCCGCACCGCCAAAGTTGATCAACTATATTAGAGTACTTATCTCTAGCTACTCTCCATCAGTAAATTAAATTTAAAGTATAGAGTTATTCAAAGACATTTCAAAAATGTAAAGAAAGAAAGTTTTTTAATTTCGCTTAACGGCGCAGAAAGGCGCTTGCGCAATTACTCTATGAGTTTGCTGGTACTCGACTTACTCGAGCGCTTTCTTTATTTTTAGCTCCTGTGAAAGCCTTCAACCACGCCGCTGATGAATACTTTAACCGACTCTTTTTTTCTTTATCAACTGAGAAGAAATAAAGCTTTACTTTCCTGTTATAAAAAATATAATTTTAAACACCTGCTGCGCGCTAAAAATAAATGTATATCTCGTTACGGAAAAACGCCTAATTGCTATTCGGTGTGCACAGATGCTGTCTATGTAACTTACATATATCTGAATATCCGCAACGCAGTATAGCTAAATTATTATGCAAACTGAGCGAATATATAGTACATACTATTGTATGCAGATTGCAACATATAACTGAGCTCATTAAAACATTAATCGGCATACAATGTTGTTGCCAGGTATAACATGTATATATATGAGCACATACAATCTGGGTCATATGCGCTTAAAGATTCCTTTAAATTTTAAATGTTTAATTATTACCAAACACAAGACCTAACAAAGCAAAAAAAATCCGCCCTAAAGTTAGCTCATAAAATCCAACCACGCACAGTGTACATCTACAGTACCAAGTTGAGCTATAAAATTAGTATTTAATTTAAAACGACCGAAGAAGTGATGTTTACACGCGCGCACATTCAGCCATAACTCCTACTTTGTGTATACTCGAGGCGTTGAGCGCACATATACCCCTAAAGAAGCGAAAACAGCTCGCGCAGTTAATTAAACAACATTTCTGCTAAAGACATCTTAAGCAGAAAATATTTGCGTTTAATTATGTTGTGTGTGCATGTGTGTTATGTATATACATTATAATATATACTATATATTATATTCTATATATGGATATGACTACGTATGTAATTTATATATTCTGATTTTGTTTTGTCTAAGTACCACAGAGTACAAAACAGTATAGACATTTATTACAGCTCTTATGCAAATTCAGTAACTTTGCACCATTTGGGTAAAGTTTTAATATATAATAATATAATCGGAGAATGGATACACTTAGAGCAATACGTTCATATTAAAAAAGTTTACATTATGTTAGCGTTGCGTGTATTTGCTGTTCCACTTGTCTAGAATAGCACGTATCTTTGAGTTACCTCCTAAGGAACATGGCGACACAAATATATGTATTATATGTAATTATATATAATAAACTTTAGAGTGTTATATGGAATAGTTTTAAATTTATTTATTCAGGTTTTTTCTTCGTTTTCATAAAAATATGTAAAAAAGTTACCTTTTAAAAAATTATTATCTCTATCGATTTAAATTAATATAACGTAAATCATAAAAAAAAATTGTGTGACTGCCTCTAACGAAAAACTGAAATTAAAAATAGGTGCTATGGACTCAAAAATTTTTTGGCCCAAATTATTTTACTGCATCATTTTATGTAATTCGTCATTATCATTTGGCAGATGGACTACCATATTCACATTTATTTATGATCTTAATTCGACCATTAGAGCCAAACCCAGTTACCTATTTTTTCGTCGTACGTTCTTTTTTTTCTAAAGTTTTGCGGAATTCGCATCTTATGATAGGCCTTGTTTGTGACGATATGTTTTGCACTTGGAGTTTGTTTCTAATTTGACATAAAAGATTTTGAGTCTGGAATTATTGCTACACATTTTATCGGGATTTAGTATACTGTTTACTGCTAATCATGGGGTTAGGGATAAGGTATTTTAATTGAACATTTATCGACATTACTAAGCCGAAGCCGGTTCTCAAATAAACTAAAGTGAGTCAGGGTAAATAATTTACAAATAATAGTTGGAATGCATCTGAAATTTAGTGAACTTTTTAGATTTCAAATCAAAGTTTCACCAAACATTTTTTTTACACGGTATGTAATTTAAATATGTGTCATTTAAAAATTAATCAAATCCGACTTTCACATTAGTGAACTAAAAGATAACTTTTTGTATAGAGGCGTAAACAAATACATAACACGCAAATATGCTTCTAGCTTAAATCGTGGCCTTTAACATCGTGGCCACGACGAACCACGATGTTTTTGGTGATCATCAATTCATTCGCTTTGAATAGATTTAATTCGCAAGTCTCTAGGATTCCTCTCAAACTCAATTGGAACATATTTTATAAAAGTCTTAAATCTTAAATTACAACTTTCATACAAATTATTATAATTAATTATTAATTAATTTCTCTTTAAAATAACAAAAAATATTTAACTGGGTAATAACTAACTACTACTCCAAGATGAACATTGTTCATGGGATATATCGGGAATTGAACTCGGTTTTTTGAAACCAATACAAAACCTCTTTCTATTATCGCTGTAACCTCTTCACAAAATTCAATCATAAAATTGTCCGGATTATGAATCATCGAATTTCTAAGATAAGCTCCTATTATAATTCAAATCTTTATAGTTCACAGCCATAAAAAAATCACATTATACATATAAATGTATTAAAACCGTTTAAAAATTAAAAAGCTCTTCGTCAAAAATGTCGATTACATCTGTTTTCTTCGAATCCGTATATTTCTGTGGTTCCAACAACTTTGACCATTTCTGGCGTTATATTAATAGACTCACAACATTTGTCTAAATTCGATAGAGATGACCGAATCATTACAATGGCGTTGACCATATCATCCTGCATCCTATTCCTTGTTTTATTTTTTACTAAATTTAGCTGGCTGAACACACGTTCCACCTCCGCGTTTGAGAAAGGAAGTGTCAACAAATGTGTCGCAAAATCTCCTTGCTATTGGTACGGATTATTTCCTGCTGCGTCGGTGTAGCATTTAACTTCTGCCCAAAACTCAATCGTCAATGTTTTATTTATCCAACGTGTTAAAGTTTCAGTTTTGGTAATTAAATTTGGTCGGTAAAGCAAAGCTCTTCTAAAATAGGTGCTTTTTCTACGGCAATTTCATTAATTTTTCTCAATAAAGCTATATTTGACGGTAAACGTTTTCGCAGAGATGTTGTTAAATTAATTATAAATTGCACGCATTTTTTTCGTATCTGTAGAACTTCAACACTTGTGAACAACTTTTCTGAAATGCCATTTTTCGAGTCTCAAATTCATATCCAAGATAAGGATTCGAAATCAAATAATCCTCCACATTGCTTAACAGTGGGTTAAAATCACGCCGTTGAATCGTGAGAACGTTGACTGTAGCTTCTATTAACGCGCATTGAAGAGCAAAACGGTCGGCTGGGATGAACTATAGATTCTAGGTCGGAGTCTTGCTAGAACACTTAGTTCATCCCACACGGCTCACATGTCACAGATAAAAATTTACTTTTTAAAAACTTATTATTTTTGCTCAAATGATAGGAATATGTGTTCAAAACCAGGCGCCACGGAAACCAAATGCTAAACGATTATTCGACTAAATGACCATTCGGCCAAACGGCCCCTTAGGCAAACGACCATTCGGCTAAACTAAAATTCGGTTAAACGGCTTATTCGTCCAAATGACTCATTCGGCTAAACGACATTCGGCTAATAGACCAATCGGCTAAACGGCCTATTCGGCTTTATGACGGCCAAACAACACATTCGGCTAAACGGCTTATTCGGCCAAACGACATTCGGCCAAGCGACTAGATCGGCTAAATGGACTATTCGGCCAAAACTGATTTATTCAGCAAAGCTTCGAATCCTTCAAACAAAAACCAACCACTGATGGAATATTTCAGGTTTACCGATAGATCATGACCATGAGCCTTAGAATCATCACGACGCAAATAAGGAAGTAATCGCGGTCAATGAACTAGAAAATGGATATATCCAACACTACGGACCTCTCCCTACTATTCCATCTTTTACAAATGTATCTTCTAATTTCATTAATCTTTAACAAAACATCATAAAAATAAAATTTATTTCTATTTGTATTTATTTAACGATTTATCATCGATTAGAATTTTCTGAAGCGTGTGCACTTTAATGGTGCAGTGTGCAAATCCCTACAGTGTGCCTTTTTCACAAAATGTGTTGATACATCGAAGGTGTGCAAAAGAGATAAGATTAGATATACACGTAGAAATTGATTATAACCGATGGGTCGTGCGCGAATGCACACAAGAAATTCATATATAAACTAGCTGCTCTTTAGTATTATCATCATATCAACACGTCCGCTTCTTATATTTACAACAGTTTTTCAAAACATAATCAAAAAATAATCAAAATGGTTTGCAAAGCTTGTGGAAATAGTAAGTTTATTTAAATCTGTGCTCTAGAATTTGTATATTGATTTTAATGTTATTAATTAATTTACGTTCAGACTGCCAATGCACTTCTGAGCACTGCGGTGCCGGATGCAAGTGCGATACTGGATGCAAGTGTCCGTGCAAGACACAGACCGAAGGATCCAAGGGATGCTGCACCAAGAATTAAATGATAAATGATTTAAAAATCTAAATATTCAATGTTTTTTTTACTTATATACAATAAACACATATTATTAATCTATATATTGTTTGAGTTGATTTTAGATCTCAAGTGGGACATTTAATCAAAATTTTATATCTCACTATACTTTTCTTGTGTAACTCGAATATGACAATAGTTTCTTTCTATTAGAAACGATTGAAAGAGCAATTTGTAGTTTATCATTTTGTACGTGAAGAAGGCACTTTTACGAAGAAAATGAACTGCGGTTGAAGATAATCTATGAACAATTGAGTGAAGGGGAATAAATCCAAGTGTGTATGTAAGAAATGGATCTTCAATGATATGTTTGCGCCTATTGAAAAAAGACATTTTATATTGTATCTGCTCACTGCTATGTTCTCTGTCATTCTTAGGCCAGTTCTTTTTTCAACAAAGTTGCGGAACTGGACGCGTTCTCTCCATCTATTCAATCAATTAACAATGGGTTACCGCAGGCACCCTTAACAGGATGCCTCGTGTTTGATGTGCGGTTTGTGAGCTCTTTTGTTATCCGGTTTTGTCGTCCCAGCCTTACTGCTGCCTCTGTTGCATCAGCCAGCCTGCTGACCTGTCTCCTCTTGGCGCGTCTTATACTTCTTTTTACCAGACGGTGCACCGCAGATTAACGAACACTGAGTTCTTGTTTTTGGCGCCTGAGCCTGGCGCATAACAAGCTGACTTTGAGCTGCCGACGCTCTATAATGAAACAGGACTCGTCTAAAACCCAGTGTTTCCGTCTGTGGTGCACTACAGCTGTCGTTCGCAAACTGAGAGTGGCCACCATAAGATGGTGGTGGTTACAAAGATGCCAACTTTAGAATGCCTCTCTTATTAGAAGTTCGCTTCCCTATTGGCAAAAAACTCGGAGAGCCAATTTTCACAGGCCTCTTTTGTGGTCAACTTCCGACTACCAAGCTCGGTTGCCATGGACAGAAATAGTTGGTAATCACTTGGTGCGAGGTCCGTACTATACGGTGGATGCAAAAGAACCACCCATCCGAGCTCCCGGAGCTTCTGGCGCGGCACCAAAGATGGGTGGGCCTGGCGTTGGAATATGTCGGATTTTCTCTTTATTTTGATCCATGTTTGCGACGCTATAACTCACAAACGACTGAACCAAACAACAAAAAACTCAAGCGCATGTGTGTGTGACCTTTCCAACAAGATATAGCATGACCCGATGCGATGAATACAATTAGAAAATACCGCAAGACTTTTTTGACACTCTTTTATATAAAAAAACTAGAACAACAATTATGGGGACATTTTAATACAGGCAATTAAAATATCAACACAAAAATTTATTACGAAAAATGTCTATGGACATTTTTTTTTCTCTTTAGAACCTCGTTTAGGTGCTTCGCCAAGGTATTTGCGAGGCATCTATTCGAATCTGGTTAAGCTTCTGTAAGTTTCTTCCGAATAGTGATATAGAGGCAATGCTTCGAGCACTGAACGTCCTAGATTTGACTATAGAGCACTGGTACACTATAATCGTATATAATGGGAGAATATTAAGAACGGCTGCCTAGCAAAAAAAATCCATCCATAGTACTCTCTATCAAATAAACAAACAGAAAATACTGGCTAACAAGAACGCAAATATAAGACCTACTTTAGTATAATTTAGTTGTTTGTTAAGATTATAATAAGAACAGGCTATCTACGGCAATTCATTCTAGATTTTTAGACCTTGTATAAGACTTATAATTTGATCAGAGAAAAATCAGTTTGACAATAATTGGGAATACAATCATTTATGAGTTATTTGATAAGTAAGGAGTGTACCGAATGAAATTGCTCATCCAAAAGTTCGTAATAAAATATCGATTAAATGTTTTTATAAACATAAACATATTTTTTATTGTCTATAAATTTAATAAGGAAGCACAAATCTATTTTTTATTTTTGATGTGTAAACATCTATAGCGGGGCTGTGACCAGGGTAAAATCTGGCATAACGCAGCGTTAGTTGTAAACG
>JANSTU010048997.1:0-22831 GCA_027564075.1 Bolitophila hybrida | reverse complement strand
GAGTGTTAGAGCACAGTAGCTCCAATAGGAGTAGCACAGCACAAACAGCACATTAGCATGACCTGACCAGTCGTGTGGACCCGTAATGGTCAATGAATCCGGTGTGCAGCATAGCACACTGGCACTATAATAAGAAGAATACTAGAGGGGGCACCACTTACGTAGCGATGGTCACGCACGCAATGTGGAGGTTACGATGAACTAGATGAAATCAGAAGGAGCGGTGACTTTTTCACTTAGTCACCGGCCGACAACCAAGAAGGACGTATGAAACGTAAGTTCACATTGCGCAATTTAACAGTCCCGTTTCTCCCATTTTGCAGTTTTTGAAAGCAAAGAGCCGGCTAAGTACTTGTTTGGCCCAACCATCCAACAGGTCCAAATCGTCGCGGCCGAGAGAAGCCGGTTGCCACGCTGCCCGTAAAACCGCGTTGGTAACGGTAAAATCGATACCGTTAGCAGGCCGCGTGGCCAGCCTGAGTATTTTGCGCTTCCTGGATCGCTGCGCTAGTGGAGCTTCAAAGAACTTAGCCGCCAGATATAAATATTTCGTAATCGCTGTAAACGCCCAATCGTTCAGGGTATGGTTTAAGTGTAGTTTTGCCTTTGGAGTGTCGTTTCAGTGAGGATATAATTTAGAGTCAATTTCATGTGAATAATATGTGAATTAAATGCTGTTAATTTCATTTTTATTATTGTTCATTTGTTTTGTTTTGTGCAGTGCCCTAGCAAACCCACGGTCACGGTTGACTCTAAGCCGCTGAGTCGAAGCCATGCATTTGAACCAGCATTCGGGCGCCGCTTAATCCCCGTCGGCTTCGGCGTTCTGCACAACCCTTGCTTCGCCATTTTATTATATTCCCATTTAGAGTTTTAGTGTTCCAGCCTGGTTCGTTATACAAATTATCCCTTTTAAAGTAAATATGTTGCTAGCCGTGAGCGCTATTGTAAACATTCGCCAATAGTTTTATTGTGTATTTGCTCATTTTATACCTGGGTAGCGATTCTGTGCAAATCACACGCTATCTACTGAAATCAAGCAACTATTTTTGAACGCACTCTAAATGTTTTGTACGTGCGTTGCTGTGCGTTATGAAGAACCTATTTTCTGTCACAATTATTGCGGTATTATTATTGTTTACTTGTTTAGTTATATTTATATTTGTCGTAAATATAAATAAATAATAATAATTACATGATGTTAAGTATAATAATAATAATTATTATTATTATTGTTATTATAAAACATGTTTTTGACATTGACATATATTTTTCAGGCATTCGACAAAAAAACTGATCGTGTCGATATGCAGTTTTTAACGTCCCATGCACAGAATCGCTACCCTGCAGTTGTGAAACCAGCGAGGAACGTGCAGGTTGTACAATAGGCTGGAGTGAAATTGAACAAAAACCAGAAATTTAAAACGCATTGAAAATAAATCAAATTTGCATTTGGATTTTTTTCTATAAATTTTTTTAGTTAAAGTTATGTAATTTGTGCATGCGTCACATCGCTTATATCCACAAACGGCAAAATTTACTTCAGTAACTACTTTGATAGCTCTTTCAATAGGTTGGGTGAGACAGAGCACTTTTGGTAAATTATCAATAAAATTTTACGATTTATTAAGACAAAAGATGTAAAAAATAAAACACACATAATTTTTCTTGTTTCAACGTTCTTTTATTTCATGTTTTTCACGACCTCTACACCCTATTGTTCAATCGGTGAGGCGTCTTTAATGAAAGGGAAGTGCATTACTGACAACAGAGCCACATTCAATGACAGATCCACCTCAATATCTAATAAATTATAATATCTAATAATTTTGGTATAAATGTACATATATCGACTAGTTAAGCTTATATTAAGTGCCATCTTCATTCTAAATTCATTTGTTATCATAAAAACCTTGTAATGAAAATGAACTATTTACATATTTATCTCATTCGATATTGATAGTATGCATTATTGTAAACATATATATATATATATATATATAATTACAATCCATGTTAATCGATAACACTGATTTAAAAACATTTTTATTTTGACGGAAGTGAATGCGACGGTTATGCCTCGTTTTATCGTCATAGTCACTTTGATTAATTACTATAGTATAGTGGACTAATGACTGTATAATTTTATAATTTTATTTGGTTTATAGATTATATGATAAGAAATTATAATATAGCTATAATAATGTATTTTATTGCAGGGAAAAAGAATTCTGGAAAACGAAAGAGTCGTCGACGTATTTCGAACGCGAATCAGTAGCCAACTCACCGGATGCAATTAAAATAATACCTGATCGTCAAACTCCGTCCCAGCTGCAGGTGAGTTTTTATTTATTTTATGATTTGCTTATTTACTAATTACTTTGACATTGTACAGACACCGACGACAGCGGCTATTACGCCGTTACCAGTACGAGAACATGAGCCAGACCAACAGGCTGTAAACGAACCGGAACCAACCGGTCGTCCAGTACGTGCTTTAGAAATTACCAATAATGGCAATGAAGTGGTCGCAAAGTCTTCGAAAAAGGAAAAACCGTGGTTTTTCGTTGGCGGTAAAAGATGGCCCGAGCCGGCCAGGCGAAACATTAAGACAAACAAGCGTTTAGCCAAACTTATGCCGTCCGAGGATCATTGGAACGATCGCATTACGAATCAACTGATGTATGTGCCACCAAATTATGAGGAGATTAAGGCTAGCGGAAAGACAAAAACTATTTTATTGTACAATGGGTTGGGACCATGGAATATTAAGTCAGGTTGGTGGTAATAATATTATTTAAAAATACCGCTTGTAAGCGCAGTCAATGTCAAAAAATGTATATAATGTTTATCCGTGTTAAACATTTTTTTTTCATTCGGTTCAAGAAGTTAAGAAATTGCTTCCAGATGTCCCTACATCTGTTTTTTATCCATTCCCCCGAGATGGCGCATTTAAGCGCGGATAAATCCTAAACAGTTCTTTATTACATCAAGAAGTTCAGAAATTGCTTACAGATTATTCACTCACTTCGATAAAAGTCGAAATGACCATTTTTATAAATAGTAAACAAATTTCATACTTTCAGGCCGAAACATCTTCATTTCGTCCAAGTGTCCGGTGAATACGTGCAAGATAACGGCCAATCGAGATACGACCAGTACCGCTGATCTGGTCCTGTACAAGGATCATTTTATTCCGACCGGTGTTTCGCGTGCAGCTCATCAGATCTATATGCTGTACCTGCTCGAGTGTCCATATCACACACAGCACATGAAATTTCCGGATGTCTTCAATTGGACATCAACGTATCGCAAGGACAGCGATGTTGTGGCACCGTACGAACGCTGGGAGTACTATGATCGTAATGTTCGACAAATGAATCAAGAACGTAACTATGCGTTGAACAAGACACGTAAGGTGGCTTGGTTTGTGTCCAACTGTGGTGCTCGCAATGGTAGATTGCAATTTGCGCACGAATTACAGAAGCACATTCAGGTAAAATAATCCGAATCTAATTAAATGTCATTTCAGTTCTAATTCTACTTTTATCCGTCAGGTGGACATTTACGGATCATGTGGTGAGTACAAGTGTTCTCGGAGTACTGCCGACAAGTGCTTTGAGATACTCGATCACGACTACAAGTTCTACTTGGCGTTCGAGAACTCCAACTGTAAGGACTACATTACAGAAAAGTTCTTCGTGAATGCATTAAGTCGTAACATACTGCCTATTGTTATGGGTGCCCGTCCCGAGGACTACGAAAATGCTGCCCCCTATCGGTCGTACATTCACATCGACGAATTTGCGTCTGCCAAGGAGCTGGCCGAGTATTTGCATTTTCTGGACCACAACGACGAAGTATACAATTCGTATTTCAAATGGAAAGGAACTGGCGAATTTATAAACACATTCTTCTGGTGTCGTGTTTGCGCAATGCTGCACGATGAACAGGCACTGGCTAAGCCAAAGTGGTATGAAGACGTGAACGAATGGTGGCGAGGACCAGGTGTATGCACCAACGCCTCCTGGCGTAATTTTCAAGCACGCAAAGATGTCATGAGTGATGATTGATTTAATATATTATTTTTTTGTTTTCTTATTTTGTTATTTTATTGTAGATGCTCATATTTTGTATAATCTGAATTGCGACACTTTGTAGATTTTAACTATAATTAGTTGTTTTTTAATTTTGTAAATATGTATAAGACAAAAACACGATGCGCGCACCTAACTTCTATAAATAAGACATTTTCGTTTTAAATGGTCACTAACTGAGCGCACAACTATAGAGTATACACACAATTAGCTTAACGTCTAGTCTGCTTTTGTACAATTGTACGAAATGTACACTTAATGAATATATATAATACACACAAATCTAACCTCAAAATATAATACATTAACAAAAATTGTATATGTATTATTGTTGTAATTGTAATTTTTATGTGCATACATAATTCCTATTATTTATTTAACACATTTTAATATATATATTATATTTATGATATTGTATTTTATATTTATGTAAAACTGTGATATTTTTTTAAAAAAAAACAAATTAACGCATCATTACACACACACAATTATAATTATGATTCTTATTTAAGTTGACAAGTTAGTATTAAATAAACAATAAAAAAAACAGTTGTGCATACGAAGTAGACTCTCAAATCAAAACAGAATACGATGATATTATACATTTTCTACACGTTTGCGCAGTTTGAGGTTAATTTGAAAAGTAATCTACTATTAAGTTTATAAATATGATACGATAAACGATATACGTCATAAAAGCAATTTGGTTTATAGGGTTAGAATAATACTATAATAATAATAATATTATATTTGTATACAAGTCAAAAGAACGATACGTTTTAGCAATACGAATAAAAGGTTATTTGAAAAGCAAACATTAGCGCCATCTATATTTTATTGTGGTCTACATAAATAACGAAGTGGGCGACACACAGTGCCGAATTTTGGAACTACATTTTGTGGGGTAAAAACTTTCAAACTCATTATCTTACAACGTAAATACAAGCAGTGCTGTTGTTATTCTTTGTAGCAAATGTATAAAAAATTAACAAAATTTGTAAGTTTATTAAAACAAAAGTTATACTGGGTCACATTACATCTACTCACGTACCGTATAAATTAAAGTTTGTCTTTATTGATCGTCTTTAACCTCACTAATATACCCTGCCAATTGGAAACACACATTTAACATATAAAAATGTAATATTTTTGAAGATAATTTAGTAGGAAATACTCTTAATTATGTGCTAAATATGTTTATACTGTTTTTTGTTGATAACTTACCATTATAAGTATTATTAAAAGTCTTTGTAATGGTAATTTACCATACAAAATTGAAGATTTGACAGCGTTTATCCCCATTAACCTTAACAATCCGCACGCCATCTCTTGAGCATGGAAGTTGCCTATACCTGAACGTCTGAAAAATGGACGAAATCGCAAGCAAGTTTCAACTCTGGGATATCTGCGTGCTCTATAAAAAACGAGATAAAAAATGGTGAAGTTGACTTCAAACCAACCTACCAAGGTTGACATGTTTTTGAATATATAGATAGAATTTGTCTGACTTGACTCTAATGTGCTGTTTATGCTGTGCTACTCCTATTGGAGCTACTGTGCTCTAACACTCACAACAAATCCCTGATGGTTATATATAATTTTTTGAGATATCTCTATTCACCGAGATCTATCTTGCTATTTTATATTCGGAATCGTGAATCATCAACGTCATACACTTATTGTTCTATACCGTATGCGTGTGTATATATATGTTAATTGATGGCATTCATGTTCCGTTATTCTAAATCAATAGAGAGAAAAATATAGAGAGAAATTCACTTGACAAAAATTCAACACAACCTTTAATACATCCCTACTTTATTAAATGCCGTAACCAAAACCACAACCTCTGTAACGAGCCTAGATGTTTACACAATAATTCCCGTGAGTGCAGCATCGCTCACACCAGTGTTTTTAATTTTAGAACCTAATTTTTTTTTTTTTAATTTTACACAATTTTAACAATTAGTATTGTGGTACCGGGTGCAGACGTAAAGCTCATGCTTCGAAGTTATTAGGATATATATTTAATTCATATCAATGCATTATAATATATATAAAATTACTATTTCGAATATACGAAATGTATCTAAATTTACTCTCGGCACTTTAGCATTTGCGCGCAGCATACGAATCTAGTACAACACCAAATGAAACGTGCGGAAATTGGAACTGTCGCTATATTACGCATTTGCGAATTTGCCCGCCAAATGCGAATCTCCCATGAGGTGCCCTTTTGTTGTGTATAAATAATATTTTGTTATCTATTGCCGGACATAAAATAACAATTTATTAGCTATGTCTGCACGAAAAAGTGTCGGCGGCGGTGGTGGCACACCCAAGGGCAATACATTGTTCAAGTATTTTGCAAAGTCACCGGCAGACGGTCTAACAAAAACACCAAAAAGTGCTTCGAGAGCTCCAGCACCGGCGGGTATTGATCTGAAGACAATAACTTCGAATAAATCTTTGGATTTTGGTAAGATAGTGGAGTTTTTTTTTCGGACGTAATTTTAATATATTTTTTTTGTGTGTGGTCAGGTTCTCCGAAGACGACAAAGGTTGTTAAGGATGTTCCTGTATCTGCGACAGAAGAAGCTATGGATGAAGGCAATTCTGATGATGAGGATGTTGTTACAGTGAAGAAAAAGCGCCAGCGAATGATTGTCGACTCTGATTCAGATCGTGAGAATGAAAATTCTAATATTCAGGCAACTGTCTCATCACCAGTACGACAGGCTGTTAAGAAACCAGCTGTGGATAGTCCGTTAGTGGCTAAGAAGAAATTCAAGGCAGACGATGATGCATCGAAAATGACATTCGAAGAACGATTGAAATCGATAAAGCACGAAGAGCCGACTGGTGATAATTTCACGACTCCAGAGGATGAGGATGTTGCTGGCGGTTTATCTGATGAACTTCAGGTTTGGACGCACAACAAACTAGACTTTATAAAGCCAGAGAATATACGAGATGCAAATAATCGACGTCCAGATCACGAACAATATGATCCGACCACATTGCTAGTTTCAAAATCTTATCTAGATGGATTAACACCGGTAACCTGAGATACTTCCAGTGATAAACAGTGTATTAATTCTATGAAATTTCAGGGAATGCGTCAGTGGTGGGAGATTAAGTCAAAGAACTTCGACTGCGTGCTTTTCTTTAAGGTAGGGAAGTTCTATGAGCTTTATCACATGGACGCTGATGTTGGTGTTCAGGAATTGGGTTTTACGTACATGCGAGGTGAATTTGCACATTCCGGATTTCCTGAACAGTCCTACGATCGTATGGCTACCAGTCTCGTTGCTCGTGGTTACAAGGTGGCTCGAATCGAACAAACCGAGACTCCGGACATGATGACCGAGCGTGTCAAGCATCAGCATAAGCCAACAAAGTTTGATAAAGTGGTCAAACGAGAAGTGTGCCAGATCACGAACCGTGGTACACAGGTATTTGGACAACAGGTGGTGCTTACCAATAATCATCAGCCGAATTTTATGCTGGCCGTGGCCGAGCGGAAAACGCGAGGTGTCATTGAGTTCGGTGTTTGCTTTATTGATACTTCACTGGGTGATTTTCATGTAGGAAACTTCGATGATGACCAGCATTGTTCTCGTTTGCTTACGTTGCTCTCACACTATCCTCCGGTGCTTGTTCTATACGAACGTAATGGTATTTCTGCCCGTACATCACAGATATTCAAGACTGTTCTGTGTAATACATTAAAAGAACCTCTACTGGCCGACTCTCAGTTCTGGACAGCGGAAAAGACTCTCAAACATATGGCCGAGAAGTACTTCTCCTCAGAGACGACCATAGAATGGCCGGCAGTGATTAAGTCCATGCAAAGTGATTCTGATCATCTAGGACTCACAGCAGACGAAAACCAAAAGCTGGGACTAAGCGCTTTGGGTGCATGTCTCTGGTATATGTCCAAGTGTCTAGTTGACCAACAGATTATGTCTATGGCACGTTTTGTGGCTTACACACCGCCAGATTTCCATTCTGTTGTTAACGTAGATGAATTAGAAGCATCGGTTTCTCGTAAAATGTCTAGCACTAACTTTAATCGTCACCTGGTTCTAGACTCGGTGACTTTATCGAATCTCAAGATTACCGACGAAGAGAATTCGTTGCTGGACACGCTCGATAATTGTTGCAGTCGTTTCGGCAAGCGTCTTCTTCACTATTGGGTGTGTGCTCCGAGTTGCGAGCGTGACGTCATTGTGGAACGTCAGAATGCAGTTAGAGAGCTAATGGATGATCGTTCCTTGCTGCAGGAGATTCGTTTGATCCTGGGTGCACTACCCGATCTTGAACGACAGCTCGCTCAAATCCATACTTTTGGAAATGCAAAACAAGGTCATCCGGACTGTAGAGCTGTGCTGTACGAACAGAAGACCTACAACAAAAAGAAGATTCAGGACTTTATTGCAACCCTAAATGGATTCGATTCACTACGTGAATTACCCAGAATGATGTCCGGATGTAAGTCACCACTATTAAAACGTCTCTCGCAATTCGAACCAATCGGAAAGTTCCCCAATCTTAAAGAAACTTTAGATTTTTTCAAGGTACTTTTCTTATAATTTCTATAAATTTGTATTTCAAATAGTCCTATTTCTAGAATGGTTTTGATTTCGATGAAGCCCTTAAAACTGGTGTTATTGCTCCTGGTGCAAACATAGATGCGGACTTTGATGCTGTCGAGGCTAGCATTCAAGACATAAACGACGAACTGGCCGATTATCTCAAGACCCAGGAGAAACATTTTAATTGTCGTGTTATCTATTTTGGAACTGATAAAAAGCGCTTCCAACTTGAGATTCCTGAGGCAAATGCAAAGCGAGCAGACTCTAGCTATGTACTGGAGGGACAGAAAAAAGGAGCAAAGCCAGTTCGACGATATCATACGGATGAAACACAGGATATGCTAAAGCGAATGATGCAGGCAGAAGATCAGCGAAATAATGTGTTAAAGGATTTATCAAGACGTATGTTTGAGCGTTTCTCAAAGGATTATGATCAGTGGAAGGCTTGTATTGATCAGGTTGTTGTGCTGGATGTGTTGACCAGCCTAGCGGTGTATGCACAGAATCTAAATGAATTCTGTTTCCCAGAAATTGTAGACGCTGCGGAGGCTGGTGTGAGTAGACCTTACAAGTGTGTCACTTATTTATTTTATTATGTAAATTTCATTTGGTTTTAGCCAATACTAGAGCTTGAGAATGGCTATCATCCGTGCATTAAGCTCAGCGAGGATTTTATTCCGAATGGCATTACGTTGGGTGGAAGCTCGACTGCTGGTTTGGCACTGTTGACCGGTCCGAATATGGGCGGTAAAAGTACGTTGATGCGGCAAGTTGGACTTCTAATAATCATGACGCAGATCGTAAGTAATTCAATAATATTTACATACAATTTATTTATACATTTATTTAGGGCTGCCCTATTCCTGCGACAAGTTGCCGCCTTTCGTTGATCGATCGAATCTTCACACGTCTGGGCGCCCAAGACGACATTATGGCCGGTCATAGTACGTTCCTGGTTGAACTCAGCGAAACATCTGCCATTCTAAAGCATGCCACTGTCAATAGTCTTGTGCTATTGGACGAACTGGGTCGTGGTACAGCCACATACGATGGAACCGCCATTGCAGCAGCTGTCGTAAACTATTTAGCCGATTTACGGTGCCGCTCGCTATTCTCCACCCACTATCACAGTTTAGTCGACAATTTCAGAGATGATGCTCGCATTGGTCTCGGCCATATGGCCTGTATGGTCGAGAACGAGGACAGTGATGATCCTACACAGGAAACCGTAACGTTTCTGTACAAGTACTCAGATGGACCGTGTCCAAAGTCGTACGGATTCAATGCGGCCAAACTGGCAGGTATGCCACATAGTATTATCAAGCGGGCTCACGAGGTAATTTACAAAGATCACAACATTTGTAAGGTACAAACTAAACACATTTTAATTCACAGCTCTCGAAGAAGGTCGAGGCTACAGCTCTGAAGCGTAAGCTCTTCGCAAAGATCCTCGCTAAGTCTGATATTGAAGAGATCCGTGATTTGCTCGTCAAAGTGAGCGCCTGTATTATTAAGTAGCCATCCGCAGCTATTTCTCGTACCTAATTATGTATTCCATGTTATTATTATTCTTGAATTTTTGTTTTTTTTCTCCTGTTTTGTTGTCGGTAATATTTTAGTTCTCTTTGTTGTAGGTATTTTTTAGATTTACTGTTTTGAAATTATATTTCGATTTTTTATGTTATTTTAATAAATATAGCATTTCATGACGAAAATTAGTGGTATATACTATATTTTGATACTTTTGATTTTATTCTCAATAAATTTTCAAATGGTCCTGAACAAAATAGATTTTAAGAGTTACGTGTTGAACTTTTATGGGAAACCAGAAGCCAGGGTTTTATGTGTTGTGGGTATTAGGGGCAAACTATTTGCAACTGTGTAGTATGCGAAACTTGAATTATAGGTTAAAAAGTGCACATTTATTGGAAAGCAGCAATCTCGTTCTGCATGAATCCTTTAAAAAATCTCATGGTTAGACGCCAATTTTCGCAATACGGCATGTCAAAGTCTGGCTGTATTGCCGAAGTTAATTTCGGTAGTTGTCTCAGGGAGTAGGTGGGAAGACGCTATTGTGAACTGTCAAATTAGTTTGTACAGTCACATATACGCCTGAAAACTAAGTTGACAAAAACTTGTACAGTTCGGGTGTACATTTTAGCAACGGCAGCGTGCATGGTTCCAGTTAGCGTGGACTAACGATAAAAACCGCTTGTTTGGAAGCGGAAAGGTAGCCAGCAATAGGCTAATGACCTATTCTGCCGAATATCTCTTTATTAACGAATCATCAATTACTCGGATGCGGACAGGAACAACTACGACGACCCTTGACCCTTGGCTACAAACACCGGACACGAGTTGGATTTTGGAACGTTCGGACTTTGCGGATGGGTGACGTTAGGATCGCTCTATCTCGACAAGCCAAAGCTAGTTTGATTTCCTGGACCCCTATCTCGGCGAGTATGATAACTGCAAACCTGAGAACAAAGATACGTAACGTCACGCTTGTCCAATGTTATGCGCCTACCGAGCCTTCGGACCTCACGTCAAAACAAGAGTTCTATGAAGAACTCTTAGCAACACTCGCCGTTATTCCCCGCGCTGACAATATTGTCATTCTTGGCGATTTTAACGCCAAGATAGGGCCCGACAATGAAGGGTTGACCCATGTTATGGGAATGCATAGTCTGGGTGAAATAAATGAAAACGACAACCTCTTTGTGAGCTGTGTAACACTCAACAATTGTTAATCGGGTACATTATACCCCACAAGTTCTGCCCCAAAGTCTCATGGGTCTCCCTTGACGGCGAGACGGAGAACCAGATAGACCACTTCGCCATCTCCGAAAGTGGTGGTCACTCTGAGGTTGCGAACGGCAGCTGTAGTGCAAAGGCGACAGAATCGATTGCTACACTCCCTAGACGATGCTAGACAATCCCTGAGGTCAAGCAACGGTTCTGCAGAAACTGCGGACTAGGGCATCTCGAGTAAACAGCAATCAAGGTGGGACGGTGGGAAAGTATTTGTAATGCTTTCCGCAGCAGTGGGGAGGAAGTCGTTGGTGCACGGCACCGCAAACGGGAACACTGGGCAGTGTTCGTTACTCTGCGGTGCACCGTCTGGTAACAAGAAGAAGCTCACAAGCCGCACATCAAACACGAGGCATCCTGTTAAGTATGCCTGCGGTAACCCATTGTCAATGGATAGTGAACAGCTGAAGAGATGGAGAGAGCACTTTGAACAAATTGTTGAGCATTGAGGTGGTGCATGACTCCCAAGCACCAGCTCCTCCACTCAGCTGTTCACCATTAGTACAGGCATGGGAGGACGAGAATATTCCTGACGCTTGGAAGTCAGGAATAATCGTTAAGCTGCCCAAGAAAGGTGACTTGGGCATCTGCGATAACTGGAGGGGTATATGTCTGGTGACCGTGGTCTACAAGATCCTGGCAAAGGTTATCTTAGCGAGGGTAAAGTTTCATATCGAAAGAACCCTGCGGTTCGTCGAATTCGAAAAATCTTGCAAACGATGTGGATGCGCATAGTCGAACGAGAGCTGGCAGAAGCTCAAACGAACTGGACGGCGATAAAGGGCTTCAAAATACGAACACATAAATAGAAACCTTATAAAATAGCAAGTAATTGCATACAAATATGATTAAATAATACATAAATTGATATGTATACTTTTTTTAATCAATTTAAAACAATGTATAAATATTAATTTATGCAATTAATAAATATTTTTGTATGCGATTACTTGATATTGATGTTAACATAATTGCAAGTCAATTTTTTCAACATGAATTTGAGAGATGTATTCTACTCTATTTACTATTTTCGGATCTCAACAGCTCTCTTAGCAACACACGCATATTTATAAACGAGCATCTTACCCCAGCAAATGCATCTATCTTTCGCCAAGCAGAGTAACTTCACTTCAAGAAAAAATCCTAGTTACTTCACATTTGCCGCTCTAAAAACACAAAACCCTCTTGAAGATTTCGACGACTGATAATTACATCTTATAATCGGAATGGGCTGAACGAAACACAATGATGTATCCATGAAAGTATGTGTGTTGCGAACAACGCAATCTTTTTTATTTTTTTTTTTAATTTCTTCAGTCAAAATGACCTATTGGCAGCCAAGCCACTTTTTAATTACTTAAATGTCAATTATAAAAATGAAATTTTTAACAGCAATAGTCTTCCAAAATCAACAAAATCCAATATCAACAAATATTTAAAATGGAACGATCACGTATCGCTTATGATAAGTAAAGTTTTCTACGGATTACATAATTTAAAGTCGCTATCGTATATTACCCTGAAACATATTCGCTACAAACTTGCTATTGCACTTCTCATGCCGCATTTCCTATATTGCCATATATTCTTTAGATGCGGAAACTAATAGGCGATTGCATGTCTGTTTTAATGCTTGTCTGCATTATGTTCACAAGATAAAACGAGTAAATAGCGTGGTACGTTATGAGAACACATTGTAAGGTGACTCTGTTCGTTTTTCAATTATTTAAAATACCAATTTTCATGTGTGATCTTTAAAATTCTACTTCACAATCAGCCGAAATACCTAGCTGAGGCAATCCTTATTAATAAAAAAAGTAGGTCAAGGTGTATCTCACTGCGATATCAGCGGCTAAATAATGGATTTCACTTCAACGTGATGCAAGAAGAGCTCTTAATTTGAGTTCTTTTAAAACGAAGAGTTTGCAGCGCTATAAGGAGTTATCTAAGTAGAAGGAGGAAAGTTTCGAATTAGTATCAGATATATATTTTTAACGAATCTCTCTTTTAATGTTTAAGATTAAATTTAGACTTGAGATAATTAATATTTATTTTTAGTATTCTTATTATGTTATGTTATTTTTACCTATTTTTCCCCTTCGTATGTAACATATACGAATTTAAAATATAAAATGTTAGAGTATAGTACTTCATGATATTATTAATTAATGACTTCAATATATATATATATATATACTCTATCTCTATATCTATTTCTATACGGTGGGAGTATTTTGTTTATTGTATTTTCCCGTGTACACAATGCGATTACAAATATTTAGCGAACAAAGACAGTTATCAGTGATAACATAATTGTGTACGTTCTCCAACAAATGCGAAAGATGAATTTATATTGAGTGAGCAGATTGCGTGCGTGTGTTTTAGATGTCGAGCAATCCATATAATTCTCCATTACACATACATTTCATGTTTTTTTCGAACTTCAAGATCATTTTATTTGGGTCGGATTACCATTTTTAAAAATAATAATAATAAGAACCATTTTGCATAATTCATATATGTACATACAAATACATTCATTACTTATGAACAACTAATAATACGTATAAATATGAAAGCGATTAAGTATAATATATATAGGGTAAACCAATTCAAATAGTTCATGCATGATTAATAACACGTAGATATAGGTATACTAATATTAATATAATTACCTGCATGCCGAGTACATTTCGAAAAAAAAAAACATTTTTTGCACGGTCACCGATTTTGAGAACATAGTGTAAAGGCCGAGCAGAATTCATAGTAAGTCTTTAAACGATTTTATTATAAGTATTAAATAGTATAATATATCAAAAAGCAAACTTTTGTATTAATATTAAAATTGCGAATGAATTTCGCTTTTTTATTTTGTTTTTTGCGAAATGCGTAAATATATCAAATTGTAATAAACACTGTTGCGTCTTATATATTTTTCTCTTGTCGTCTAATCGCCTTGTTTGTTGTGTGATGTCGTTGTGTAAGTGCTTTGTCGTGACCCGTGATATCGTGTCTCACTGTCTAGTGTTAACTAATTGCCTGATTCAGTGTTAGATGACGTCTTTTGCCTATCTATGCCTCATGCTTCTCCCACCTTCCTGTGGTGGAAGTCTGTAAAAATGTTGAGTTGAATGCAGTGATTTTTACGCCCGTTCAAAAAAGGTCTAATATAAATGAATAAACATTTTTTACGGGCGTAAGAAAAATAACAAACTTCCACCAATGCTTCGTGATACCTTCCCAATGGGACTTCCATAAGAGTTAAATGTGAGAAGTACATGCATAATAGATTTACATCTATAATCAGTGTACGTAAACACGCTTACACACACTACTATATTTATAGCGAAATGAGATAGAGTGCAATAGTTTGCCTCTCGCAAAGCGCTAAGCTAATGTCAATCTCAATATTCTTGCAGATTGTCATTGCGAAATATTTTATCGCCTTATCTTTTTTTAATTTAATGTGTATTTTGTATATGTTTTTTAGGAATTCAAATATAAGGGTAAGTGAAATTGTATATTGTAATAATATCGAATATATTATTATGTATAAAGTATTATTTCATTATACTATCAAAACTGTTAAGAAAGAAAAACATACAATCATATACATTTCTTACAGATTTGTGAACGTCCGAAAATTGTACCTATGCGGATTATAAATGTTAGAGGGCTGAAATAATATATACAAATATGTACAATCAAAAGAATGTAAATAAAAAAATATTTTAAATAATGTAGTTTTATTATAGAGAAAGTACAAGAAAGTATAAGAATATAATCAAATTAGAATTCTTAATTTATTAGGAATTCTAATTTGATTATACATAAAGTATAGGAATCCATGTACCAATATCAAAGAGCGGCTCCCGTTTGCTTAGTGCATTTGTTGCAACTTAGCAACGAGATCATTTCGATACATTTTTGTCTAAATTAGGCTGTCTCAGACTTAATGCAAAGACAAGTTGAAGTACAGGAGAGGGAAAATGGGCGCAGACGTGATATCTATCTGCCATCACCTTTATTATTTATGTTATGTCATATTTATATTATAAGCATTCTTAGGTCATACTCGCGAACACCACACACAAGGGTCGGACTAAAAAGAAACTCAAACGTTCAAATTCGAGATTACCACACAACAAGATTGGCGCAATAAAGCTGTTCGAACAAAGCATTAAAACGATGAAGACTAATGCCTGGGAAACGATTGAGAATCTGAGCCGAACCCATTAAATATCACACTTAATCAACGGAGTAACACAACAAATAGTGATAGCATCCGTATATCTTCCATACGACTCCCTACTACTGCCACCACCGTCCGAGGAACTAGCAGCATATATTGTGAGCACTTGCAACTTCTTGTATCTGTAGATGCAAATGCTCTCAATATCTGCTGGGGCAGCAGCAGAACAACCTAATGGTTCTAAATGTAGGGAACGAACCTACTTTTCTAACAAAAAGCCAACTTTCGATGTCTGATCACGGAATCATCTAATTCAACTTAATCTCAGAAATCATTACCAATAACTTACCTGATCATAGAAACTCGAGAAAATGTGACTGGAGTCAAGCTTAAATAAAATGCAACACGCATATTTATCGGGGAAATTAGTCTAAGCCGCTCTTCAAAATGCAGTGACGCACATTGAAAAGTTCTTTCACTTCGAACAACAAACTCTCTCTGTATTTCTAGATATAGAAGCACCTTTCATTAAAATTAAGGCATGATTATGATCAAATGGATGATCAACATGCTGAAAAATTTAACGATTTGCTTTGATTCTAAAGGAGTCAACCTACAAGCAAAAGTTGTACAAGGATGTCCACATGGGGGTGTTCTATCACCTCTCATGTGGTGTCTAGTAATAGATGGACTATACTTTAAGTCCTAAATAACTCATGGTACTATACGATATCCGGAAAGGTTGAAAACAGAATCATTAATGTTATGCAACAAGCATTAAGAATTGTAGAAAAATGGTGTATTGACAACCAACTGTCGTTAACCCTTCAAAAACAGCATTAGTTCTCTTCTCACATAAAGTATGAACTTAGCAAATATCCAATACTTTTCAAAGAAACACTAAAGCTCACAGCTGAAGTGAAATATTTAGGAGTTATCCTGGACAGGAAACTTCTTTTCAACAAACATATTGAGACAAAGACCAACAAATCCATTAAAACTTTCTGGCAGTGTTTCCTAAAAAAATACTGGATCTATACATTTATGATTCGACCAACATTTTGTTCACAATAGTGTGGTGGCATAGGGTAAAACTGAAGACGGTCGCCGCACAACTTCAAAAAGTTCAACGTCTTGCGTACATGTGCATAAAAGGGGCCATGCACACAGCTGCGCTAGAGACTTTTCTAAATCTTACGCCCCTTCCATTTTTATAGAAGGCGAACCTACACAACTGCATTACGTATGCTAGACTATAATGAATGAATCAGTACTTGTACCATATAACTGGTCATGCATTAATCCTTACAAAGTCGTAATTCATAGAAAGAAATCTCTTAATGAAAACAGACAGCATCGCTATACTCCTTTGAAAAATCTTTCATGGTTATCATACCCAAAAGGGAAGAATGGCAGAATGAGGGAAGTGTCTACTATCTTCACCGATGATTACAGAATGGACGGCCAATCAGGTGTTGGAATATTTTCGAGTAGAAAAAACATAAAGCTCCACATACCACTTTTGGAAACTTTGCAACAGTGTTTCAAGCAGAGATACATGCTATTTTACTAGGTGAACAAATCCTTATTGAAAGACAAATAACAGACAAAACTTTACGTTTTTTTTTCTGGCAGCAGCACTGAAAGCTATTAACACACACTTAACAAGATCGGGTCTGGTAAAAGAATGCCAGTCCAAACTTGATCTTCTACCCCTACAAAATTCAGTAAAGCTCTTCTAGATCCCAGGCCATTCAGGCTTTCTGGGAAACGAAATTGCCGATGAACTGGCACGAAAAGGGTCCGAACGAAATCCCTTTTAATCGGACCGGAACCCGTTCTTACAGGAGAACTCCATAAAAACAAACATGAGTAAACTTCATAAACTGAAATGGGAGTCACTAGATACGTGTAGACA
The DNA here is from genome assembly GCA_027564075.1 of Bolitophila hybrida. Classification (NCBI taxonomy): domain Eukaryota; kingdom Metazoa; phylum Arthropoda; class Insecta; order Diptera; family Mycetophilidae; genus Bolitophila; species Bolitophila hybrida. The sequence continues at coordinate 5,215 of JANSTU010048997.1, read as the reverse complement.
AGCTAAATCTATATTTAGTAAACCTAACAAATTTGACTCTCTTTTCTTAATTAAATTATGTATTTTTCGACTACAATTATAAATCTATCTATTTATCTAACTTAAAAGGAAAATTTAGTGTATGACGACAAACAAACATAAAGAGTGGCGGCAACCGCGGTGTGAAAGTTCCAATTTATACAGTAAAAAAGAGAAACAAATAAAAACTTCAAATATTGAACAAAAATGTTTTTGAATAATAAATAAATAATACAATAATACTAATCGCTGTTTTTGAGTGTTTGCAAACAATAACAAAACAACAAAATAAAATCATTATTTTATGTTTACAAATTAATGGCTGTTCCAATTATTTGTTTTTAATAATTGAATAATTGTTTAATTCGGTTTTATTTAGTACTATGCGTGGATATCACAGTAAACGCGTCACGCGATATTTTTAGGCATTTTGTGGGCATTTTAGAACATGTTTTTCGTACTAAAACTTTTAAAAGGAATTTTGACTGTGCATACAGCAGAAGGTATCAACTTACCCTTTTACAGTCCAATCCATTATGTTGGTATCTCTTTGATGTACATAAAAATCATTTCAATGCGACATCTCCCATAACTGAAATGTCAATCAAATCAAAATATGTACTGTTCTCACACAAGACAAAAAACGTCAGCTATAAATACACCATAACCCATAACGTAGTAAGTAGTAGTAGTAAGTGGATGTACGATGTAGCAGTATAGCACGTTGTGATGTGTTTTTGTGTTATTAAACTCTTATTTAATCTTTATCTTGAAGTTATCAATATAAACTTTGATAGCGATAAGAAGACAGTCGAACATACAGATCATATTTAGAGTTCGAATACGATAGACGTACAAAATCTTATTATCTCCAGCAATTAATTATTTTAAGTGCTTGCTTATTTTGAGGTTCATTATTCTAGATATAAACAGTGCCAATATTTTTAAAAATGTCGGTGTCCAGTACAAAATCCTTAAAGACCGGGGCGATTGATTTTACCGCGGGATCTTTGGGTATGTTGTGTGATCTTATTTTAAAAGTAAGTCCATAATTACGGCTATTTTTTAGGTGGTGTTGCTCTAGTTTATGTAAGTCAGCCACTAGACACAGTGAAAGTAAAAATGCAGACATTTCCTCATTTATATAAAGGAATGACCGATTGTTTGGTGAAGACGTTTACAAAAGATGGATTCGTACGTGGACTATATGCCGGAACACTTCCAGCTGTGGCTGCAAATGTCGCTGAAAACTCAGTTTTGTTTGCTGGTAGATATTTTTTTAACCTATTATTATATATATTTAATTATTATATTATAATTTATTGTTTATTTTTTTTAGCATATGGAGCATGTCAGAATGCTGTAGCTAATCTAGAGGGAAAGAAAAGTAAAGACCTGTCACCGCTTAGGTAATTATATACTAATTTAAAGATGTTTTTGAATAATTACCGTTTTGCTTTTAAGTAATGCAACTGCAGGATTTTTGGCGGCGTTCTTCTCTTCACTCACATTGTGCCCAACAGAACTAGTTAAATGTCAACTACAAGCGCTTCGTGAAGTTCAGGTTTAATATACATAACATAATGATATATCCCAATTAAATAAAAATAATTTCAAAATACAGGGTACAGCACATGTCATCAGAATAACGCCATTCCAATTAACTCGAGATATTCTTAATAAACATGGTAAATTGGCATTTTTATTTTAACATAATAAGTTAATTATTATATAATAAGACATATTTAATATTGATTAAGGTATACCTGGATTTTATAGAGGACTTAGTTCAACGTTTATGCGTGAAATGCCTGGATATTTCTTCTTTTTTGGTGGGTATGAGGCCACAAGGGAACTACTAAAGAAGTATATTTGAAATTCTATCTTTACTATATAAATTAACATAATTTGTATGTAGGCCAGGACAATCAAAGGATGATATCGGTCTTGTCAAGACCATGACAGCCGGTGCTGTTGGTGGCCTTATTTTATGGACTGTAATATTTCCAGCGGACGTAATCAAAAGTAGAATTCAGGTGAATAATTTGACACAAAGCATGCTTTCGGTTGGTACGGAAATATTCCGAAAAGAAGGTCCGCTGGCACTCTACAATGGGCTAAAACCTACACTCCTACGGACCATTCCAGCCACTGCTGTATTATTTGTTGTTTATGAATACTCAAAAAAATTCATGACAAATGCTTTTATGTTTTAAATTTAACTGTCTTCTGCCAAATAGTAAAAATTGAAGTAAACAAAAAAATTACCGCACAATATTTAAAAATAACATACCAGACTTTTAACAAATTTGTTACCTATATTTTAAAGCTATATTAAATAAAGTCGACATATGTATATTTTAAATTTAAGCTGTCACTTAATTGATGATGTTACCCGTTGTCGAATGTAAATCTTTCTTTCTTGTTCGGTCAACTTGCTCCATTCGTACCATGGGATCTAGGTAAACAACCAATTACATTTAAATGGACTTACATTATTATTATCATATTACCAATATCGGATTATATCCTAACAAAGCAGCCTGTTCAGTCTTTAGACGAATTAGGCCAGTTGGTTTTTCGAGATTACGCACAAAATTGTTCCATCCTCCAACAATAAAAGTAATTATTTCCAAGTCTTTTTGGTCAGCGATATTTTGTAATAAGAGATTTTTGGATATTATGTTGCCCGAATAGTTTTCTGGGTAATTTGAAGATATGTCAACAGCTGTTTTTGTCCTTCGGTCGTAAGCCATAATGCCATCTGTTTTTATTGAATGTGGATTTAATACTGTTTTTTAGAAACAATATGATATTTACCTGGCCTATCATAATGTGGCAAAACATGAGTAATATGGCAGAATTTATAAATTAGTTCAGTTGACTCCATTATTTCGAGTAACATTCGGTCGGTAGTGCTCAATTTAAATTTTCCGCTTCTATTGGGAATGTAATGGGACAAAAGCTTCCCCATTATACGTCGTTTTTTATCCGACAGTCGATTGCCAGAATATGATGGTAAATTAATTTGAACGAATGAGTCCAGACAAAAGACTTCCCGACCAAGATTATCATTGTTATTGTAAGCCATCTTTAAGAATTTATCATCCAAAACAGAACTTATTAGTTCACTATCGTAAAATCCTTTAAGAGTCAAATAGTGTAGACACGAAACAAAACAACGTGGATGTCGTGTAATTTCAGGCACCCGACATTTTAACTCATTCAGAAATTCGGCGCAAAGATCTTTTTCTATACCGTATTCTGTCTCAAAATCATAAAGACCTAAAACGAAGCTCATTCGTTCAATGTCCTTCAGACGTGTGTTTTTTAAATCACGATAAAATCGTTCCAGAATTAAGTTTAGACTTTTTTTGTGGCACATCTGGATATCAGTTCCTAATAATGCGATATGTAGACAGCTCAACAGAGACAAACGAGGTATTTGAGGAACGGTGGCTTCCAAGAGATTTAGCATTATTTTTTCATGAGCTAATTTTGATGAGTATCTTAAGCTCTACAAAAATGAAAAAATAAAAAAAATATATTAAAATAAATTTTAAAAAATATTACCTTAATTATGTTTACAAAACTGATGTCACGAACAGTATCAAGTTCATTTATAAGACGATGGTATATCTTGTTTATTAACTCAATGTTTTTAATGCTAGTTTGGGTTTTAAAGAATCCCATACACATTACAGCAATTTCGTCCAGAGATAACTTATCTATGGAAGTTGCAAGATTTACTTCGAAATCAAACATTTCGGCAGCGGGAGCACGAAGCAAATTACAATAGAACATTGATTGTACAAGATGGTGGGGATTAAGTTTTTTAACGCGTCGACCAATTTTTTTGTTGGCATGCCAATTGAAATCGCAAATCTTCCCAAGATTAAGTTGATACCAGTGGTCACACACAAACAATATTTTATCTAGATCCCAATTTTGTATTCGTTCCAGGCAAACTGCATCAAGTGCTTTCCAGAGTTCCAAATAATTTTTTGTATTAACACTTTCCGTTTCAGGAAACTGGGCAAGAACTTGGAGCGTATCAATTAATTGTTCATCGGAAAAATCAAAACATCTTTCTACGAAACAATCAATGAAATTATCAAACTTGTCTGAAGATATAGAAATATTTGCATTATGACAATGTCGAGCGGCTTGTCCTAGGCACTGCTGTATGTCTACTAAAGAAAGCTTATCCCACGACGTATTAAATTTAAAATCTGAACTTTCCATGTTATTCGAGATTTCTGGTAGATTTAAATTAAGCTTTCGGAGAACTTTATATTTATCATTATCTCTTAATATAGTATGTGCGTATTGATTTTCATGATCTACATATAGTTTCGCTTGCAAACCTTTTCCAGTGTGAATTTGTAGACTTTTATCAATGGATTTTATATTTAGTTTATTAAAGGCATTTCTTAAGCATATAAACGGCTGAGTTCTGTATACACTCGATAGTACGGTTGTTAGATTCATTTTATAATTAATAATTCTTTATTCATAAATACAAATATTTTAGAAGGCAAAATGTCAACAACAATAACAAAAACACGAGGAACTGTCAGACGTTAGATTATGTAGAATGTAAACCAATCTGTCATGTTTTTCCCACATATATGACAAATATTCATTGTGTATTCATATATTCATTTCAGATGAAATAATGACAATCGCATACGTAAACCATGTAGTACACACATTATGCATGTATGTGTTTAATATATGTAAACCAAGCTGTCATGTTTTTCATATGTGTAAACCAAACTGTCATATGTGCAATAAGTCCCAATGGGACTTTCATAAGAGTTAAATGTGAGAAGTCCATGCATATATAGATGTAAATCTCAAATCAGTGTACACACATACAACTATATTTAGTTAGAGTGTAATACTGTAATTTTGCCTCTTGCAAAGACCAAACAGAGCGCAAATGTCAATCTCAATATTCTTAAATTCGGACGTCCATTTTAATATATATACGTTTTACAACGCAGTTTTTTATTAGATTTTTCAAGTACAGAACATAACATTCAAATTAGTGTTAATGTAAATTATTATTGATGCGGCCAGAATAGTATCAAATATATGTTATTTTGTATATATATATATTATTATTATTAATTATTATATTATTATAATTAATTATATAAATATATATATTTACAGATTCGTGGAGAGAGGT
>JANSTU010048986.1:0-22834 GCA_027564075.1 Bolitophila hybrida | reverse complement strand
TTAATAGCAAGAGGAACCTACTGATTTAAAGTGCTACATTCGAAAAACACTTCGGTCTGCCGGCCGGGTTTGAACCGCATCAGTTTCTACGGCACAAAAAACAAAGCCTGGATGGATTATTTCTATTTATTTTTTTAACTCTCGGATACTTTCAAGTTGGCAGAACTATCGCGATGAATTGACGAAGCTATTAAGATCAGAAGGTGGCTGAATACTCAAAGTGGTAACACTATTCAACTTCACGGATTTTGCAATGCATCCGCATTTCAGATTAACTGGGACATATATATGTCCGCATAATTGCTGGAAAGACCAAGGTGGCACCAATAAAACAATTATCTATCGCCCGCTTCGAACTTTGTGACCTTGTTTTACTGGCGCAACTATTGGAATACGCCCGTCGAGCGATGATTGATCGTCTAGGGGATTGGCCCCATCAAAGCTAGTGGACCACGAATTATGGTGGACTGGCACTTCCTGCCTGTCTATAACTCCTGATAAATGGCCAGACCAAAATTTATGAAAATGACGTCTTGGAAGAACGAAGAAACAGTGCTAACTTCGACAGCCTACGATTTTCAACATGAAATACTCCATTTTCGCTCAGTTGTCCAGAGTAGTTGTTTATATACAACGATTTATCGATAACTTCGCCAGTTTGGTCAAGTCACTACTACTAACTTACGCGACGCACGTGCAGGTAGTCCCAGGTAACCGAGTACAATGCTTAAATACGGAACTGTCGTACCAAAGAAAATCTACAACTAAGAGTAAGATTGTTGCTCTTAATCCGTTTTGGATAAACATGGTATATTTCGAGTTCGAGTTTGGTGGACGATTAGAAAATTCCACTCTAGCCTTTGGTGGAAAACATCAAATTGTTTTATCTATTACGAGCAATTTTAAAACTAATTTTCTCAGAGATTCTTTTTCAAAAACTTCATTCTGGAGTGCAGTTGACATTAATCATATTTTACAAGTAGGAGATTTGTCTGAGAACGTCTAAAATCCAGAACAGCGATTACCGTAATTAGCATCTTTCAAATAAATACGAGGAAATATATAATAAAAAAACAGATTTATTTTTAACGCGAAATTATGATATTTGGTCGAAGTTTCATATAGTGATGTGTAATAAAAGATTTTTTTACTTTATCTGTAGCTCGTAAACCGGAAATTTGAGTGAACTTTTGACAGTTTATATACATACCGTTCAGCAGTGTTTATAAGAGGTTAATGTCCGGATTCAGTTAGATCCAGGATTTGATTTAGTTTCATTCAATTAACTTATTTATTTGGTATTTTAGGAATATATATATAAGAAGTGCGGCAGACAAAATCTGGAGTGGACCAATTGACCGTCTCGAGAATCAACGAATTGTATAAAACTACTCTTTATCTCGACGGAAAAAAAGTTCCGGTACAAAAAGTAACTTCGTGCCGCCGCGAATAAAGTAGTGGCTCTCGTAGAGAAATAACCAAGGTTTTCTAACTGCAATATTGCAGTGAAAGTGGGATTCGATGAGACTTCAGTGCACAGAATAAAATCAAGGGCAGGCCTGAAGTGCTATAAAGTGCAAAAATTCCGGACAGAGACACAAAGAAGTGCATAGAAGTCGTGCTTGTACATTTATGTCAGATTTTGTCAAGACATACAAATGTTGCGTAATTGACGATGAAACATATGTGCTGGCGGACTTTGTGTAAGTCAATGTGATGAATAACTTAACTGGACACAAAATCAGCTCTTTCGATCAATTTGAGACTGGAGTCCAAAACGCTTGGAAAAACATTTTCAGAGATTCGACAGACGAAATTCCATTTTAAATATAAAGGGTGTTCCATTTAAAAGGAAATATGTTAAATGTGAACCACGCTTAAACGTCAAATCATTTTTTACATCTGTTTGCAGATTTGGCAAGTTCAGTCTTTGGCAATTGCAAAAATTCCAACAAACTGGGTCGGTGGCAGATGCAGATGCACTGATCAGATAAAAACATTGCTGCAGTTCGTGAGAATGAGTCCGAAAGCCGAAACACCTCAGTTCGTCATCGTGCGAAGGAATTGAACCTCATCACTACAAAATTCAATTGACCCAAGAATTGAAGCCTGTTGACCATCTGAACAACAATAAAGGACGAGATAACAAGATATATTGGTGAGATCGAGGAGCAATTATGACGAGATGTCATCAAAAAATTGGACCATCGGTTTGAGGTGTGCCGCCGAAGCTTTGGCGAACATTTGGCAGATATTATCTTTCACACATAATTGCCATTTCACAAGATTAAATATGGAAAAAACCTTTAAATGACAAATTCTTTGTTTAATATTTTTATTCAATGTAAAAATCGCAAAACAAATTTTAGATAAACTGACCAAATCGAGCACTGTAAACAAACTAAATGACGGATCACGCTTAACTTCACGTCAGTATAGAGGACAGACAGTATAGTGCAACTAAACGACAAAAAGGATTTTGGCAATCTCTTAAAGCGCGCTTTCCCGGTACTTTATGGCTGAAATTTAAAACACAATTATTGATTTGCAAATATATTTTTTACCTATTGTTTATTTTGTTTTATTTTTTTGTTTTTATTTCCCTTCATACGAGTATTAAATGCATTTCCTGGTTTATTTTTTTTATTTTTATTTTTTGTGCCTGTCTATGTTTTAAATTTAAACATATAATTTACAAGTAAATTTCCATATTCATGACTTTGATTGTTATAACTTGACTTGACGAGAAAATGTACGGCTTCGTGTATGACCCCATAAAAAAACAACATTATATACATACACATGCACACGCACAAACCACCGAAAATATGCAAAAGAAAATACACTCGTCGAGGCGATCGCTCAAATTTGGTGTCAGCGGTTTGAATATGCGTATACCAGCCACAATGACGGTGACCAATCACAGGCATCCGTTGAACGTGTGCGTCGCGCGCATCGGTCGGACTCGAAAAACGAGTTGCACAGAAATAATTGTATAATATTGCGCGCGCAGCCAAATTTAATCAATTTTTAAGCGACCAAGAAGCCACTTACACGAAAAACACAAAAATATTCATATATATATATAGATGTATACACGTTCAGAATCTTTTATTTAACCTCGACGTCTTCGTTGAACAAAATATCAAGTTAAACGCGTCGTTGTCGGTTTTATTTGTGAATGTATTTGTAGGTATTTGTATATTATATTGTGTACGTTCAGCCACGCGCGCACTCACATACACGCGCAAGCAAACACGACACTCATCAGCAACAGATCTTGGTCCTCGGTGTGTTTTATATGGTTATAAGTTTGCGAGCAGAATTTCTTGTTTGTCGCCTAAAGTTTACGAAAACCAGCTATACGAATAAGTAGAACGTCAATTAGCTGCTGAAGTGCGTGCTTAAATGCTCACGCGCACCATACTATGTTTGAGTCACTTTATTAAATAATACAGTAATATATGTATAGTCTATAGATCTAGTAATTACAATAGTTTGCAATTACCTGATTTCCATATACAAACACAATGTTTTTCCTCAAATATGGCGTCGATGATGAAAATCCACGTTTGCACGCGTCTGACATTCACAAAACGCCTCGCGAATCTAATTTAAGTCTTTATAGAATATACAACAACAATATCGCTGTATGGTATATTATATATAAACGATAAAATATGCAATTACGATTATTTTCGGGTGCACGCGCGTGTGTAATTTAATCGTATTTGTGCGCTTATATATCTGTGTGTGTGTATGTGTTTACGTATACAATTCGAAAAACCTGAAACGCAGCTGTTTCGAAATCAATTCTTCGCTAAGTTTTTTTTTTGATGATGATTGAAGCTAATTGAAGAATACACCGGTCGCCACGTTGGCGCAGACAGGTCATCGTCAGATTCTGCATCTGATCGTTGGTGGTGGTGCTGCCTTCATGCCGACACTGTGTACTCGTTATAATATTCCGAAAATTTGAATTTATAGTCAATTTCTCCTTGCTTGGGAAATTTATGCTATTTCAAAAGTCCATAAAAGTTGTGTGTACACACCCCTAATATACATATATAGTATATAAATAAAATGTATATTTCGAAGAGATATAATTTACAGAAATTATATGTATTTCAAACGAGTGGTGTATCTAAAAATATAATACCGCACCGAACCGCCCCGCCCTGTTTTAAATCCAATAAAAATACACACACATACTAACAAATATAATTTTATATTAAATCAAAGCCATACACCAGCTCGTGTCGTTTATGCTGTTTATAACAAGTTTGTATACACGTATGCACACACATATCCACCTAGCGTACAGAAAAGAAACTGGAGCTATTAAGATCTAGTAGAGTAATGTGTCAACACCAATTTTAATGACAAACCGTTCGGTGAACGCGTCTTGAAAGATATCATAAGCGAGAAGTCAGCTTGTTTCCTTTTATGAGTGTAATTTCAAGATTATATCCAGGGCAGTGATATAGAATATCAGAAAAAATGGATAAGCACACATACACACAAGACAGGGAAGCTCTAATGGGTCATGTGTCTCGTTCACTTGTATTCAGACTCATAATTCGAGAGCTCATGCTCGTGTTACTTTTTCAACTTTTGGCTCTCCTTATCGTGTCTGTTGTTGTTGCTGCTAGATTAAAAAACACACACTATTTTTATGGCTTCCAGTGTATTTGTTTTGTAAATACATTTTGTATATTCTGATTTGGAACACGTGTGCTTTATGGGGGCTTTGTTATTTGTGCTGTTCCGATTGTAATTACATATTTTTAAAAAGGCTATAAAGAATTAAAGCTAAGCAAGGAGGACAACATTTTTGGATCGGACTGAGAGCCACATAATAAACAAATCATACAGAAAACAATGTACACCTTTTAAACTAATGAAAAGGCCGATCATTCAAAATATGCATATTAGATTTTGTGTGTAATTTTTTTTTTATTTTTTATTAAAATTATGTTTACTAATCAATTTTTGGGCCTATTTTGGCTCTGTGCTCTCTTGTTAGTGTTTTTTTCGCAAAGAGACAGAAATACGTCATTTTAGTATTGCTTTTTTTGATATTTACGCTTTACAATTACATCTATAAAAACCCAAAAATATTTTTTATAAATATACGTTATTTATTTGATGATCTCTGCGTTTAAATTAAAAAAACAGAATATCTGCAGATCCAAATGAGCAAAAAATCGTGTGAATTGGACACCCAATAACAGTGGGAATCGATAATCTGGAGTGATGAATCCAGATTTGAAGTTTCCTTGATGAACACCATACGAAGCGCTTTATCCCGTGGGCTGACATACAATGTTCTGGTGTTGCATGTCTGCACATGAACCTTGTGCCACCAAATACCATGATAGATTGGAAAGTTAGATAAAACCGGCAATTCCATTTCATCCGTGTCCCCGGATCTCTCACCCATCGAGACTTTGTGGTCTATAAACTCAATGTTGTTAAGAGATTGTTGTGTATTTTGATATTTTTTTGTTTAAAAGTACACTTACGGAACCCTTATAAAACCCCAAAAAATATGTATTTAGTTAAAAGTAAAAAAAAAAACGGAACACAAAAACAGATAGTATAAAAATAGTAGTAAAAATCTAATTATAAGTATAATTACATCTAAAGACACATGTGTGTCCGTGTCTACACAAACCTTATTTGTAGGATAGTAAGAAAATACTCAAGCTAATTTGCTAAGCAACATTATTTTACGCCACTTTGTAAAGAGATAACGGCTTTTACTGGAAATAAATTTGACATAAAAGTTCTTTTCGTTCTTTTAACAAAATGATTTGAGATGAATTTGTTAACGAAGCGTTTACGAGCATATCTCTCGAACATTTATTTTTCATCTATCGGCAAGACCTATCTATGGTTTTTCTTTGTACCTATTCTAGCAGAACACCCTGTATAATAAAATAAATATATGTATTTGTGTGACACTGCCATCTAATTTATTACCGCATAATCAATAAGTTTTATCAGCCATAACTTCTATTGAGACAATTGATGGTCCGCTTTTATAAGTTATATAAAGTTATTTTTTGTTTATTTTTAGGTTTCAATTTGGACCTAATTGTTCTCTTATTATTAATATGTTTAAGATCGGTGAAGTCCACAATTCACAAAAATCATAAATCCTAAACTGACATTTCCCAAAATGCATAAAACACAAAATCACATATCCCAATACGCACAGTTCCTGAATTCACAAATCCCAAACCCATAATTCCAAAACTGACAAATCCGATATATTTATATTGTAATTTTTTTTTGAACCTTTCTTTTTTTGCATAAAAGTTACCAAAAACCCTGGAAGTTTGCTATTTAATGGTGATATATAGGGCATATCCAGCGTATGATCCAATACCATTAGCAGATGGGTTGGCTTCTCGAGCTAGAACGCTATTTTGAGAAGTGATTGATGCCAAAACTGAAGCAGTCTTCTTTACCTTCAAACGAAGGGAGAAAACCAGACTCACACACACACTGTCCTACCTTGGCTATCGTATACCCTGTTTCAAAACGTAAATCCTAGTGGAAAGGACGAACACCAAACCAATCAAGAAATACATTTAAGAAACCATCCAATCTCGGTTCCTCGAACCATATGATCCGTGACGTCCTTCAAAACTAAACCTTACGTCTTACGTATGTCTGTGTACTTTTCTACAAGGGTTTTTAATCAAATCAGGGACTCTTTCCCTTAATTTGTAACTTACTTTACACTCAACACACTACCACACCATGAAAAGTTGTACAGCTGACACAGCTAATCTCTGTCACACCCCCTGTTTGTATACACAACCACGCTATTAAAATAAAAGCCTTTAAAAATAGGGCTTGTTCGATTTTTTCACTTGCATAGGACAATTAGTATACATCTAGGCTTTAAAAACATTGTTGATAAACTATTTAGGATTTATATTTTTTTGAAATTGTGAATTTTTGGATTTCCCAATTTGTCTAATCTGAGTTTGTGTTTTTATGAACATTGAGTAATCGGTTGTATGATTAATATATATTTGGATAATGAAAATAGGTTTTGTGCACCGCATCACTTTAAGATGAAATATGTGAAAAGCTAACTTCAATACTCTTTGTTACTAAATTTCTTTAATTTTGATTTAAATGAAGTTTTAAGACTACCGAATGATGATGATGATAAGAAATATACTTAAATTAGAATTTCATTTGAGAATATTGACGTATATCAAGATTTTTTTTTTTTGAAAATACAAAAAATAATAAATACATTTGTATTTTTTGTATTTTCAAGACCATGCCATGATCCATTGAATTTGCGATTCATCTATTAAAACCGGGAAATATTTTGTCAAAGGTTTCAACTATTGAATAAAGCTTTTACCGAGGTTGTTTGACAAAAAAACTTTTTTTTAAGATTTAACTATTTATGTAATGTATGTAATGTTCAAGACAAAATAAACCTTTTTTACATTTAAATGTACATTTTTGATAAATTTAAATTAATTTTGATAATCACAACTTAGTTTAATTGATGTAAAACGTAAAAAAGTTATGATATGCATATTTCAAACAAAAACTGTTTTATTAATTAAAGGTGGGTTCTGAGCTTGAATCCTAGAATAGCCCATATATTCCTGCTACATTCCTATTACACAATAATTGCAATTTTCAGGTCATGCTCGACATAAATCCACTTAAATTACAAAAAAAAAAAAAACAAAAATACCAAGAAAACATCATTACGGCATCATCAGCCCGAAAGGCAGCAAACACATAAAAAACTTTACACGCGTCGCATTTCAACCGCACGTCTATTCGATTTCCAATCAAACGAACACAACACACACACACATATATACATATAAACAAAAACAACACACACACATCGACATTTATATATGGAACACGCAACATGAATTACATGCCCCACCGTTCAACACGTGTACACGCGCAAACTGCGTAGAAAACGCGAAAATACAAAACATACGAATAAGAGAAGAAGAGGAAAAAAACACAAAATCCGAAAAGGTCTTGTTATGCTGAGCAACTCTATGTTTACTATATATTACAGTATATTATGTTTTTTTATGATTATATAGATGTAGATATTTACGTCAGACGCACAACCAAAAGTATAAACTCGTGCAAATCTTATAGATGTAGCATGGCGCGTCTGCGATTTTCTTTCGTGTGAAAATGTTGATCTTTTACAAGGGAAAATACGAATTTTGTCTGTGTAATCGAGGCTTTTCTTTATCTTTCTGAAGAGGTTCTTGAGACAACGAATTAAGAATTTCTCGATACGCTCGCATCAGTACAAAGTGACCTTGAAACCTTTTACACGTGTTACACCGACGCGCTGCTACCGTTCACATAAGACATATACCTAGGTGACCTTCAAGCGATCTCAGAACAAACAATGTGCGTAATGTGTCGTCGTTGTCTCATATAAACTGACCACGATGAGAAACACCGCGCAATTATCGTTGTCGCTGGTATTCCATAATATGCCACAATTTCCGTTTTTTCGTGCCACACATAAATAATAATAAACAAAAAATACATATAATAAGGAGATATGCTAATTCCCTTGCGGTCTAGTAAAAATGTGGAAACTCACGATTGTGTGTGCGTGTTTTCGTTGTAGAATTGATAACAGGTTTTATTTTTGGGGAGTGTATGCCACATAGAAAAGCAAATGTTAGCTAAGAAAACTGGCAAAATTACAGAGAAACGATTCAACAAAAAAACACACACACACAAATAGACTACGTTGTTTTTTAAGCTGCAGACACACATATACACATGTAATATATACCACACTGAAAAAATATAATTAAACAACGCGTGTCTGATTACGTGGTCGCCAGTCGCGCACAATCGCGTTGCCATTGTTGTTCGGGTAACACCCGCGCAATAGCGACTACACACATCACATTCTTATAAAAAAATTGCTTATTATTCATTTTGTTAAATGCAATGCGCATTGCCCAAGTCAAATGTATGTAATTGTGTGGGTATTTTTGCTTTTTCACATACATTGGCCGACTTTTCACAAGCAAACGTTTTCAGCAACAAAGAATGCGCACAGTTTGTCCCACAAAGAAAAGCTGTATGTGTGTTGGTGCTGCTTTGTTTCAAAAACATGACATGGAAAAACAATGACGAAACCACATACACAAACACATGCACATAGCATATTTATAGCGAAAGATACAAGAAAAACACCCAACGATTTAATCAATTCCATTTTCTATTGTCTTGATGAGTGTGCTGTTAACCAATGCACTTTTATAGATAGAAGAGTTATTGCGCTGCGCAAATAAAGCGAAGATCATTAGAAATAGATTAGAACTGTAACTAAGATTTTTTAAATTATATAGCCATAGCTAAAAGTCGATTTGTATAGCAGCTTTGAAATATGGGTGAAAAACGCTAGATGATATCTTTAGTTCTGTTTTGAGAAATTAAATAATTCGCTAATTCCTCAAAGTGTGCACTTCTTCGAGTATTCTTGGCAATATACTCAGCTCTACGGAATGTGCAAGCGTGCAATCGCAGCGTGTATGTGTGTGCGTTGATATCTGTATGTGATGTTTATACAATATTCCTGTATGTGTGTGAGTGCATGTGCATTTCTAGACGGTGTTGCATTACGTCGAACAGAGACCGTCGTGGCCTTATTTGAAAATGGATGCACATAAAACTCGCATTACGGTTGTTATTGAATATGAAATGATATTTTTTGTAGGATAGTTTTGAAAATCTCATCAGACATATTTGTATGACTCGGATTTTTTGTAATCTACCATAAAATATAGGCACTGAAAATAAACTGAATAATTCACAATTTCCCATTTCTCGTGATTATAAATCATAATAATATGCAATTAATGTCATTGTCGCAAAACATTTATCTAGATTTCTAAACAATAAATTTAATAGAAACGTGATTAAAAAAGGATACATATAGAGAAAATCAAATATTTATTTTTGTTAAATTTAGTATTAGTATTATTACATTTTTCACAAGAATCGTGGGTAACGTGTCTTATCTAAAGAATTATGGGTTTTAAAATTTGTGCGTTTTAAGAATAACGTGTTTGTAAGTATCAAGACGTATAAGTTTTTTTAAGAATTGTGGGCTTTACGTGTTAAATTCCTTAAATTATTATTAAATATTCCTTAAAGGAATTGTGTGCTTTAAGAGGTACGTTTTTTATCTAAAAAATATGTTTTATTAAATAATTAATTAATTAATTAATTTATTTATCTATGACGAATACTGAAATACATATTCAAAAGTAGACCTAGCAAAAACGTTATCATTAATAATTTTTAGCAGCATTTTTTCAGTACATCTTAATGACTAACTGGCGTTCCTCAATAGTCAAGTATTTTAAATTTCCCAGTTTACTTAAGTTTAAATCGTAGTTAAGAAAATGTACCATGTCCACCCCCCGAACTTGGTAACAGAATGTATCAACAATCTAAACGGGTTGACGCTTGAGTTGGATGGGCTGTACCCGAAGGCCAACTAGGCTTGCAGAAATCGAAAGATTATGTAGCATTGAGTCGACATCTTCGTGACGATGTGCTAAAAAGCAAGCATCGTCAGCGTATTCAAGGTCCTGAAGGTGGTCGTACAAGCCCCAGTGAATGCCGCGACCACTAGTGCTCAACGCCTTTACAAGGACGTCACCTAACACTACGATAAATAGGTTCTCCGTAGAACGTGATAGGTCGGATTTTATCGAGTTCTATTGGGATATTGTCAGTTCCGGCTGCTTTGCCTAGGCAGGCTATAGAATAATTTTTACTAATTTTTTACAATAAATATGTTATTATTTGCTATGTTATTATATAATGTTATAATTATTTACCTAATTTTGTGAATATACTTATTGTTAATCATACTATTGTACTCTATATATTACTTTGTTAATATTGTTGAGTACCAAATAGTGTGAGTGTCTGAGTGGAGGAGCTGGAGCTCGTTGTTTATCACTTCTTCAAAGTGCTCTCTCCATCTCTTCAGACGTTCACAATTCATGGACAATGAGTTAAATATTTTAATTATGAAAATTCAGAGACACTGGCCCCGATTGCAAAATTCTTGGACGATTTTAAATATAATTTAATGGCAAATTCAAAAGACACTTAAGAGGATGTGTTCAGCACTACACTTCTCAGTGTAACACAAAAACCCATCGAGACTGCTAAACGAATCGATGACCTCTCTTATTTAGTACATGCTTTTATACACATATGGTGATAGTGATAGAATTACATCAATTTGCTTGTTTTGTCTCACATTTCATTTCAGCTAAAGGGCGTACCCGAATCCACCGAATTACTAGTAAAAAAACAAATTTAGATCCCCGATTACGAATTTAAAGATCGATTTCAAATTCATTGAGCCATTTAGTTTTAGACGTGCGAGGGTTAAGTTAGTTTTTTTTGTATCGCCTGTAGAGAAAGGTCAAATGAATTAAATAAAGACATATTAATTGGATTTGAAAAAAAAGAGAATTAATCATCGAATCAATCGATGACGTATTTTTTATATTTTCCTACAAACTATATTATTTCATTATAATATATTACGCCCCTCCAGTCAAGGTTATAAATTAAACATAGAATAGAAGTTATATTCTAAAGTTATGTACTTACCAGTTTCTCGTTTTCGCTTGACCGACTCCTTATGATTAGAATGATGGTATTTGTTGCTGCTGTTGTTACTACTACTGTCAGTCGGATGTTGTTTATTATGTGTACTGCTCCTGATCACGTTGAACTCGTGATTACTGGGTGGCTGGTCATTTAGCGTTGGTTCGTATTTGACATGATCCAGATTTGCATACAGAACCGCTGACGTCTGGTCATTCGCGGATTGGCCGGTCGTTATCGTTGTTGTTTGAGCACCACCGTACTCGCCAGCGTACACTGCTGCTTCGCCACTGCTATTACTCGGATTCAAGGCGTAGCTTGTAGTTATTGTGACGTCATTGTCTGCGACGTCCGCCTGTATCGAATTGCTGGTCTGAAACTGAGACTGTGACTGCTGCTGCTGTGGATAGTTTTGTTGGTGATGGTGCGAGCGCTGCTCGTCTGTCGTTGTGGCTGTTTGTGATTGCCCGCCCTGTGCAAATGGGCGACCCGAGAAGTCGTAGATATACTGAAAATGCGCAGTTTTCATTTGTATTCTGCATGCGACTGGATACGACACACGTTCTCAAAAAACCCGACGACGACTTCCAAACAATGTTGTTGTTGTTGGGCGATTAATTTAAATATGTACAAAACAAATTCACTTTCATTCACTTATGTTAACTTTTCACGACATCAAATCAAGCATACCGGGGAAAATAATAAAAAAAAATGTAAAATATATATATGCCTTCATTTGGATGTGTATGTGTCGTCCGTATTTGTTTACGGATTTAAAAAATTCACAGCGACGATGCTCTTAAAATATAGACAAAGACTATGTGTTGGACCGGGAACCGGTGTTGCTGTTTTTCTGTAGAACATAGATTTATATTATTTACTTTGTATTTATAGAAAACGAATTCACGAGTGCAAGTGGAGGAGCGATGAGCACGATGCCAAGACGAGTCAGCGGTCGAGGGGGCTGCGCAAAGAAACGTACTGGCGCCAAGTAACTAGCAATTCGTTGAATTTATTAACTAAGAAAATATAAACAAGGAATTGCAGTGATTATAGCAAGAATATCGGTGATATGTAATGTTTGTATGTGTGAGTGGTACACCAGTAAAAGGGAAAATCATATAGAAAACATGGTCGCCTAACGAATACCTCGCATATTATTAATGAATGTGTATTTATCTAGTCAGTTGTATAGTATTATGTGTCCGCCCACATTTAAGCGTGTCACACAGTGGGTACAATATGCAATTATTTGGATCGAATGAATCACGCTCGAAGATTGTATAATAGAATATACAAACTACTATTTTAAGGAAAAAACACAATTACAATATGGCTCCATGGAGGCCACATGAAACAAAATAGCTAATAATTAAGCGTGGCATGCAACAGACGCGTACTCGAGCAGGTATTACACAATGTTACAATATTGGTTCATGTGTGTGAGTATATTATAAATATCCTCTATTCTTGTGCTGAGGCCGTCGCCGCCGCCGCGAAACGTGCATGTGCATGTTGAAGCACGGCATAACCACGTAACAAGTTTTGCCACCAGACAAATATATATAAATATATATATATATATATACACACACTATATGCTCGCGGTGCAGGTTTACGGTATGAGACTCGACTAATTATTTGCAGCTTGCCCGCAGCAACGACTCCGTTGATATTGTGTTCACCCGATCAAGTCGACGACGCGCTCGGCCCAGAGCTGCTCATGATTTGTGAAAGTACACTCGACGCAAGTTACTTAAATAAATACAATTTATATTTATATGGGACCCTCATTACCGTTCTTCGTTGCCGAACAGTGCACAATATAAACTCATATACATATATATATATACATGTTTATACATATTTGTGTATATAAATTATATATAAAAAATTTTATGTATTATGTAGCTTAAGCAAAGGGATCCCGCACTACACTACAAAAACTAATTGAGTGGCCCATATTTAAGAAACGAGAACCCGTCCATGAGAGTGTTGGCTTAGAATTTCTGGGCAGCTTATCACATGCCCCCGGTGGCAGCATATGTGTTTGTCTATTCGTATTTGTGCCAGGTATTTTTAACACACAAAACTCTAAGACGCAATTTTAGCAGTGTCTGTGTGACGTATAATGTTACAAAAGGGGGCTCAACATAATAATATACCACACACTGACTCGCAATATGGAACGCGCACACCACTCATACACACACGAATACACAAAACTCTGTGCGGGTCCCCACGTTCTCGTATAATACGCAAATAACACACACACTGTGGGAACGTAAGACTCACACTAACGCAACGAACGGGAATATTGTCCGGGGGTGCTTATTACCGAGCCCCAACGTGTTTCGTCAGCGTTTTTTTTTTATATATATATGATAATTATGTTTGAACTGCTCGGTTACAGCTCGCCATTTTCTCTTTTTTGTTCCCGTCAATGAATGCGCGACGCAGGCGACAACTTTGTGAATGATGAGCTATTGTTCGAAAAGGTAGTTGTCGAATATTTTCGACAATCAGACAGTACGGTTTTTGGTGATTTTATGTTGGCACACATGAGCGTTAAAGTGCGTTGTACAATGGCAACGTGTTGACTCCGGCGCTACAATTCGGTATGTGGTTAAATCACGTAAGAGCAAATTACTGAATAATATAATTATTAAATAAATATTTATCAATTCATTGTTTTATTTTATAACATGTAATTAAAAATCGCTAAAAATTGTATAATTACTTGCTTTTTCTAGGGTGTTATCTCAAAGTTGTATTCTATGTAGACTGCATCCATAAAATGATTCATGGAGTTGCATAAATAGTGTTTTTAGAAATACTGGGAAGTTGGTACAGTATTAGTTCATCGTCGAGTTCGTTTAAAATTCATAAAATTTTAAGTATATTTACTTTTTGGACTGATTTTTTTTAAAACTTGTTATGTTTTTAAATTATATTTAAATTTAAGTTTTTTTATTCCTTTACAGGTAATACCATATGGCGATTCCATATTATTTGTAAGTTAATGAGCAGTCAGTTTAATTTGTTTAATTATTTATATTATTATCAGTGACTCGAAGATTCGTATGGAATAGTAAGTTATTTTACTTCAAAGATGTCACACGTCACACTAACATGACTTTTGATAGATTTTCTATAGAAAATTAGTATCGGATAATATTGAAAAATATTATTAGTTTTATTATTTATTTAGTTTAGTCATTGATGATTGATGCAGACAACTTGCAATGCAGCTAGAAGCGGTAAACTCGTTAATTTGACATCAGAAGTATTTTTTTTTCTAATTTAGTATGGAATTTGTGTGTTCTTTGCAAATAAATCGAAAATATAATTAAATATTCCTAAGCTGAGTGATATAGTTGGCTGAATCCGGTTCGATTCCCGAAGTTTTTTTTGAATCTCGCACTTAAAATCTGTATGTTCTTCTTGCGATTAATAGCCTATTTCTGAAATAGGGTATTGTTTTGGAATAACGGGATATAGATGCCATCAATTTTCAAATACAATAATAAATATAAATATAGATATAAAGACGCATTTGTCCTGCAAAGTTGTTAAATAACGCTAGGTCAAATTCAGACAACTGCCAATAAAAATATGTCTAAAAGTAATTTTCATTTATTATATTTGTTTACTAACATACATTTATTTTGTATTTTACTTGCTTTTTTTAATTGTTTGCGGTCACACTATTAGCTTAACAATGTATAAAATCGTGTCTGAATGAGTGAGATAGCATTTGCACTGAAATGCCGAAATTTAGTAGAATACAGCCAGCCAGCAGATACGAACATGTAGCGCAAGTCTGTAAAATTCATAACGAGATTAAAAAAATATATTCACGACGAACATATTTTTTTCTACAAAACCGATAGATCTCGAATACACCGGAATAATAAACAAATATTAGGTTGTTGTAGAAGTGTTTGCATTATAATTTATAACTTACGATCTTGCATTTTCATTTCTCAGTAGTTTCTGACTTAAGTTAAGTTTTTTTTGTCTCTTCGGCAATGCTAATCAACGCATAAAGAAAAGTAACTTCTATTTTAATGCAATAAATTGGTAATCAAAAATGCAAATATTAAAAAAAAATGTCTGGGATGCTGTCGTCTTCTGTTTATTTATTCGAAAAACGAAGATAATTCTAAAAACTATATATTCTTTTCTGTGTACTTAAGCGTTTAAAGTTTAAATACATTAATAACAACAAACATAATATGTAACCGTATGTTTAAATTCACTCGACAGTTGACAGGCAATAAAGTCATCGAACAAAAAAAACATTGCTAGTGACGTTTATAATTTAAAAGTTACAAAGTCTTCAAAAAAGAAGCCACCAAAAAATCGAGAATTTCACTCCGCAACGCACTCGAATTCAAACGTACCAGCTCTGCGCAAATTAACGCTGCAACGCATATAACTACGGAAATGTCAACCGAATAACGCAGAGAAACGCTCAACAACAAGCAAATGTCAGATCAATCATATCAAGCAAAAAAATACAAATTTTCGCATCATCGTTATTGTGTTGTGCATTTTCGCACACCTCCGTTTCTTTTCACCATTACCGTGCGAAAATGAGTTGAGAGTCCAATCGTTTACGTGAAAATAGCTAATCGAAAGTCTAGTCATTTTGAGATTGCATTTCAAACAATTGTTAGGGCTAGTTTTATAGTAGAAAATGTACTTTGAAAATTGTTTGTAGATTTCCTTTACTAATATAATACAACAACAAAATGTCGCAAAATCAAAATGTCACTGCTGCTTCGCTGGGTGCTCCGCGACGGGTACGCGATCCATCGGACACAGCAGCTGGCTGTGGTGCTGGTAGTGGAGGTGCACCGGCTGCTGTGGGTAACTCAATGTCGGCACGATTCGGTGAAACAGAATGGGAGGCCCGGGAGGTTGTTATCTTATGATAAAAAAATATTAAAATTCAAACTAATTTCTTATTTTGATATATTTTTCAGTCTCAGCGTCAGCGAGAACTGGAAGAGGCTCGTGCCCGAGCTGCTCAAATGGAGAAGACCATGAAATGGTGGTCTGACTGTACCGCCAACTGGCGTGAGAAATGGAGCAAAGTACGCAATGAGCGTAACAAGGCACGTGATGATGCCAAACAGTTGCGCACGAGTCTTGAGGCAGCCGTCAAGGAGTCTAATTCGTATAAACGGGAGAAAAATGATCTTGAGCTACAGATTACACAGCTTAAAAAGGAAATGGAGAAAATTCATATGTTAATGATGAAACACGCTGGTCAATTTAATAAAGGGTATGTATATATTGTGCCATGAACTGACGTAGTGCTTTTGATACTCATTTTGAGGCATTTTACAGGGATGGTGCCGAAGAACCGGAACGTGACAGTCGTGACATTGCGTCGCCGGACATATCATCGGATGGACTCAAGAATAACGTGAATAGCGAGGATGGTCTGGTTATCAAGCCGACGCACGCACACAGTGAAACACGAGACCTGGATATCGAGGAATATATTCTACAGGGAGCTGTGCCAAAGCATGTCATTGATCAAGGTAAATCTCATCTTATAAATAATCATGCAGTTTCTGATATAAACTGTTTACTAGACGACCGTCGCGCAAGTGCCGAAGAACGACGCCTGATACAGCAGCTGTCCAAGGACGACTATGACGAGGAGTTTTTGCTGCAGAAAATCTCTGTGTTACAGTTACGTTTAGACGAATCACATAAAACAATAACGGTCGAACGAGAGTATGGTTTTTATATATATTTTATGACATTTATCTCATCAAATTTATAATATCGGCATAGGGAAAGAACTATGGTACAGAAGAACCTTGAGAAAGCCGTACAAGATATGCAGGATGCAAACGAAAAATGCGAAGAACTTCGTGGTGCTAAACAGGATGCTGTCCGAGAATTGTTAACGCTACAAGAACAACAGCGTGCCGAACTGCGGATCATCAATAATGCCATGCTGGAGGAGACAACAGCACGCGAGAATCTCGAGCGACGTCTGTGTGAATTACGAACTGAGGTAATCTCAATAAGCACATGTAAAAAGCAAAAAAAGATCCTTCTGTGTTAAAAGTCTACTTATTAGACACACACACATTTTCCTGATTGAATCAGTCATAAGTCATCTGCTTTACGAAGCAGTGGGGAGGAGGTCGTCGGACAGGTCCTGTAGTCTCATTATAAAGCGTCGGCACCTGAGGTTCACGCACCAGAAACAAGAACTCAGTGCTCGATACTCTGCGATGCCCTGCCTTGTAAAGTGTTGGACACAAACAAGAGAACTTAGGTGACTTGGGTAGTTGCGATAACTGGAGAGGTATATGTCTGCTGACCGTGGTCTAGAAGATCCTGGCCAAGGTTATCTAACGAGGGTACAGTTGCATATCGAGTCCTGCGGCTCCAACAAACGAATCGTTAGGAACAATTAACAGAGTTGAGATTCCAGTGCACACAATGTTCGTCGACAGTCATTTGGCATGCACTATAACCTACCAAAATAATCCATATCATGAAAGAGATTAGATTGTCGCGTCTTACATAATGGCTAGATCTCAGACAGCTTCATGGTCACAGGGATGCTATTTATCGCAGTGTTAGATGACGTCCTTCTTAGTAGAGGCGTTGAGCACTAGTGGGACCTGTACGACCATTTTCAGGAACTCGAATACGCTGACGATGCTTGCTTTTTAGCACATCGTCACGAAGATGTCGCCTCAATACTGCGGAATCTTTCGATTTCTGCAAACTTAGTCGGGATTCGGATCGACGCAAAGAAAACGAAAAAAATTCGGCCTAACACAAGCAAACGGGTGCAGCCCATTAAACTCATCGGAAAACTCATTGATATACTTTTTAGGCTTGTTAATGGTTAATGGTGCCACCATTGAAATCTGTGCCCGAATCAACAAAGCCCGCTCTGCCTTTGCGATACTCAGCTTCGTCTGGCGCTCCACTCAGCTGACCGACAGCTGACAGCTTCGACTCCAACGTCAAATCGGTCCGAGTCGTGGAAAGTAACCTCTGCTGTGACTATGCAACTGCAAATTTTTGCCAACCACTGAGGCGGGTCTTGTGCATCAAATGGCCAGATGGTAGTCTCCAATATTGAATTGTGGAAACGTACCAGGCAAGCACCCGTTTAAACGAAAACGCTTCATCCTAAATACAGACAATATGCCTCTCTCAAATTAAAAAAAAACCTATTCGTAAAGAACATTACTCCAAACTTAAATAAAATCTAATTTAACTTTAATTTATAAAACAAAAATATATGAAATGTAATACCTCGCAATTGTCTAGCTGGAGCGCCTGCAAGGTGAAAATGCTGCCGAATGGGGCAAACGAGAGCGACTAGAGACTGAAAAACTAGCACTTGAACGGGACAATAAGAAAGTTCGAGCTGAACTACGAGATTTACAGGTAGATTTGTGTGCTATGAATTCAAGTTTATTGTGAATTTAATGAAATTTCTTAGGAACGAGCTGATCGTCGTGGTCGACCGATTACTAATAGCGATGCCGAGATTCGCAGTCTGCAGCAGGAACTGACTGACAAGAATAAGGTTTGTAAAGTTGTACATTTTAACATCGTAGTTCTTATGGTATTTTATATGTGCACAGGAAATCGCTGACACTCGTCATGCTCACAGTAAACTAAAAAAGATGCTGGCCGAAGTGAATACCGAACTGGGACACGCCGTTCGTCGAGCCGAGCAGTACGAGACTGAGGTTTGTGAATATAGTATAAGAAGTTTTACGGTATACTGCACTCTCGATTCTATGATAGGTGAAACGTCTTCGCGCTCGTGTCGAAGAACTCAAGCGTGAACTGGCCGGTGCTGAGGACGAACTAGACGCGGCCTGTAATCACGTACGACGCCTACAGCGTACAAACGAAGAGCTTTCCGGTCAGTCTGAAGGCTTTCAAGTACAAATTCAACACTTGCAAACCAGGTAGGTGGTGGGAGATTAACATAACTGTACAGCAATATATACTCCGATTACTAACAATTTCCCAAACCTTGACCGTCAACCAAACCAAAAATAATCACAATTTGGACGCCGCGTGCTTTTTGGCTGCTTAACCATAACCTGAAAAAAACTGATCTAAATTGTATGCACATTGGCTTGCTTCCTTTTTCACATAATCACCGACCTGTAAATAATCACCACAACCACAATCACCAACCCTTCTAGTCCAAAACAGCCCGAATTGTACAATCACGGTCAACCTAACTCACACCAGCACCACCATCAGCACTCCAATGCACCGCCACACTCTGTTGCTCAAAAATCTAGCTATCCACCCGAATGTAAGCCCAACATAAACGATCTTCGACAAATTTTCGACAATACACGCTACGAGAGCAAACAGCGTCCATTGACAAATCCTCAGCAGACACAGTCCTACTATGATGCCAAGGCAAGCAATGGCCTAGATGAGTCGATGATGTCACGCAATCTGGACTTTGAGAGAGCCAAACAGAAATTCGATAAGCCATTGTCACTGCGACTGAATGTAAACCATAAAGCAGCTCAAACAAAGCAAATGCTAGGTAATCTGCTAAAGTTGGGCACTGGTGCAAAGCCGATTGCCGCTGCGGTGAGCAAGGTTGGTGGTGGTGATACGGCGCGCAATGGTTGTGCTGGTGTGAGCGGGTCCGACAAGAAAAACTCAACGTACATGACGACTAGTATGAATCTAGACGACCTGAAGGTGTCGGACGAAGATGTAAGTAGAGGTGTTTGGCATGTGAATAGACCAAGCGTTTGAATTAGATTCTAGCTTAGTCTAGAGCGTTTTATTTTTGTTAGGTTTATATGAATTTAGCGGCGCGTTTTGATATTACATAGATGAAGATAATTAATTTGTTCATTAATCCGTTAAAATATGCACACCATCCAGTTCCGCGTATGGAAGTTCTACGGTCAGCTCTCCGAGAGCATTGAGTAATCTCCAAGAGTATCACAGAGATACTAATTATAAACAAATATCACTGCCACAGTTTTAAATTATATAGTTGTTGTTTCAATTCGCTAGGGCTGTTTTATTAAAAACATAATTCACAAAAAAAATGTAGAGAGTAATTGAACATTTGCAGCTAATCAGAGACTCTAAGAACATGAAACAGCCCGTAGATGATTTTCTACTGAAGATTTTTCTATTAAATATTTACTGTTATGCGGAATCTAAAATAGCTTCTATAAATTCTAAATGTGCATACTTAAGATAAACGCACTTTTATCGAGTATATTATACTTATATTTTTATCCAGTTTGATAGTAAAAACTGCAATGTATGTAAATTAAATGACATTTTGATTTTGCTCTACACATCACTTTAAATATAAAACACCTTATTTAGTTACAAATGTATGCTAGACGATTTTCTTGTTATGGATTATTTTTACACCTCGGTATTGCATGACTTTTAAATAAAAAAATCAATTCGTTATGTGCGGTACAGTGAAACACAAACATCCACAAAACCCACAATAATGACGGCTTCATTACATTTTGGTTCGCTTACGAAAATATTTTTTTCAAAAGGTTTTATACAAATTTACATTCCTTAAATTCAGGTAGAAGGCCACAAGGCAGTTTTACACCTTTCTAAAATTATGCATATTAAATGTTATCAGTACCAAATAAACGACCAATATAACACGAATGCAAATGCACCTCAAAACTGTTATCTAGTATTATCGTTAAATCTGTGTATGAATGTTAACGTATTTAACAAATCTATATATTCTGGTAGTTTGTAGATTTATTGCTTATCACATTACAAATTTTGCACTTCCTGCTACCGAAACTATGCTACATTCTAAACTACTAACCGAAACAACCCCACCTGAATCCGAATAAACAAAAAAACATTCATACAGATCATTTGCATATTAATTTGTCTGTTTTTCGTTGCACGTATGTTTTTTTTATAATGCATTGTGCAAACACAAATATACACACATTTTCACCACACCGACTCTAAAAATTCGCCTCGTTCCAAACGTGTATTTGCAGACTTCGTAATTACGGATCAAAGAGTCAGCTGTCCGGCAACGAGGAGGAGACCAGTGATGATTAACGAACGAGGATGCGCTTAAATAGTTGTAGCATTTATTTATTATGCATTCGGACGTGATTCAATTGATAAACTATATTTATAATAACCCATTAGCTCTAAAGTTCTTTGCCATTCTATAAATTAATATGTATTTTAAAAAATTACTTCAGTCAATACCATTTTTTTTTTGTGTATGTAATCTATTTTTTCTACTCAGATATTAGATTTACGAATTTAAAAATACAATGATTTAAAAAAAAATATGAATGATTTATAAATTTATAATTACAAATCCATTATTCCAGAAAATATGTGTTAAAATTTATCAATGTGTAATTAAACACATTTTATAGACATAATGTTCGTATTATTAGCTGTAACTTAAAGAAGATGAGAGAAACGATGTAACGCAGTAAATAGAATTAAATTATACATGTAATATTTAAGTGTTTTGTTGTTTTTTTGTATGTATTTTTTCTAATCTTAAAAGCGTCTTCTAGATAACTATGTGGGATGGTATCCGGCTGTTTCAGCGCCTACCACATTGTAAAAGAAATAAACCTCAACTCTTAGTATTCCGCCAAGATTACAACCGCAAGCTAGGACCTAGGACCCAACTCCAAATATAGCAACACACTCTTCAAAGTCAGATATTGTTAACTTTGTATGCCAGAAGCTAAAACTGCCATCAATACTGATATCTGCAATCAGCTCGTTTGTTACCCCTTTCCTCGAAGACCTATGGGGGATGTACGGGGTACGCCATCTTTCGCGATAGCATTTGAAACTTGAATAGTTGCTTGTTCGACGCGTCATTTCAGTCTATTTTGTGCCATGAATTAACTAACACCGATACAACGAGCAGAAATCGTCAAATCATCGGCGGTTTCGACTTGACGCTCAACTGGGAAATATCGCTTTAATAAGCGATAATCCACAGATACGGTGGAAAATGTGATGCAAAATGCACGAAAAAAGGCATATTTTTACAACAAAAATAAAGGCGGTCATTTGTTGGATATTATATTCAAAACATGATGGAAATAAAATAGAAAGGAACAAATAA
>JANSTU010048985.1:0-39481 GCA_027564075.1 Bolitophila hybrida | reverse complement strand
GTATGCCAAAACTCTTTTCGAGCGCAGAAGGCTACGGCAAGCTGAAAATAGACCATAGCGAATGTCTAAAAACTTAACGTTACCACGGGAGGTCAGAACATTCAGCACTCTACCCTGGCCGCGGGAGTAAGAGCTTCGAAGAGGAGATATAAACGTGGTGGCTGTGGTCGCTGCACATCAACACCGTGCCGTCCGTGCTGGCGGAAGATTGAGAAAAATCAACGAAATTAATTCCAACCGGGTGTCCACGAGAAATTTGAAGGACGTTATTTTCTCAGTCGCAGATGAAATATGGCCGGTGAAGCAGGGAGTTCGGCCACTGTCAGGTTGTGTCAATATAAAGCCTTTGAATTGAAATGTTGCTTCTCATTTGGCAATTCATCTAAAACCGATTCTTTCAATTTAGATGATAGATTAGATCGATCGGTACTTTTTTTAATTCAGAATGTAAACATGCTTGTTCGGCTCTCCGCTTCATACAAAAGACCTTTAAAAAGTCGAAAGGTCTCACCAATACTGAACTCAAATAATTAATAATGCTGTTATTTTTTTGTATTGTATATTTAGCTATAAAAATATAAAGGAAATTTGTTTCATTTAATGTAGTTTTATTTTCAAAAAAGGTTAATTTTAACTATGTAGTCATCTTGTCATTGTTGTATTGGATACGCACTGCAATAAGCTTTTAAAAAACCAAGTATTCTGATAATTCTGCTTCTAATTCGTCTTTCTCTTTCACGGGAAGACAAGACACAAGATTTTCTTCTAAGGGAAGATAGTTCACCAGATCATCTTCCAAGGGAAGATAGTTTAATGGATACTGACAATTCATAATTGGTTGAGGTATAGTGTTACTGCGTTCGTGGTGGGATGCTGGTTGAGTCCAGTGTTCCTCTCCTAAGGGAAGAAGGTTCACTGGATATTGACACTGCATATCTGGTTGAGATGCAGAGTTCGGTGTATTGCTTTCAAGGTTGGTTGCTGGTTGAGTGCAGTGTTCCTCTTCTAAGCGACACTGTTTATCTGGTTGAGGTATAATGTTCATATTGATGAGGTTGGTTGCTTGTTGATTCCAGCTTGTTTCTTCTACGAGACTTTCTTCTAAGGGAATGTAGTTCACGTGATTCTCCCCTAAGGGATAGTTCACTGGATATTGACACTGCATATCTGGTTGAAGTATACTTTTCGGCGCATTGACTTCGAGTTTGGCTGTTAATTGAGATATAGAGTATTGAATATTGCTTGCGAGGTTGGTTGCTTGTTGAGTCCAGTGTTCTTCTTCTAAGGGAAGATATTGACACTGCATATCTGGTTGACGTATAGTGTTCGGCGCATTGACTTCGAGATTGGATGTTGGTTGAGTCTCTTCTAAGAGATTGTGTACCGAGGGAAGATAGTTAACGTGCTTATCTTCAAAGGAAATATAGTTCACCGGATATTGATGCTGCATAATTGGTATCGGTTTTGTGTACATTTCGAGATTTTTATGGTTTGTTGCTGGTTGGGTCCAGTGCTCCATATTGGCTTGATATGGATAATAAGCACCTGAATTATTCGGAAAATCGACGTTGGCTACCCCATAATTGTGGAATGCATTTGTATTATTCTGGGAACTATTATAAATGTACTGTGACTGATAGTCCACGTTGCCGTAATCGTTTGAGGCATTCATATTTCTTCCAAAATATGAATTTTGGGCACTATAATTGTAATGTGCTTGAAAGCCGAGCTTGGTGACCTCATGTGTGTTGAGACCATTTGTGTTTTCAACAAAAAATTTATTCATACCTTGATATGTGTACTCTGATTGAGATCTGTCTGAAACAGTCAAAATATCTCCATATTTGCGGGTCGTCGAATCTGAGTTTTCAGGAAAACTAGTTTTGAGTCTGTTTTGTTTATTCATTCTCGCCCGTCGATTTTGAAACCAAACTTTGACATGACGTAGTTCGAGGTCCAGTTCTTTCGCTAATTCTGCTCTGCGTTGAGGTCCGACATTATGATTTTTGTAGAATTCCTGATTTAGAACACACACTTGTTGATCCGAAAATATTGTTCGTGGATGCCTTGAAAACGATTGAGAACTCATTTTAGTATAAAGATAAAATTGTTACTGTAGTCTGATGTGTGCATACTGTGTTTTTTATACGATTTTATTTTAATCAAAATTATAATAAGGTAAAAACCTTTATTGTAATTTTGATTAATGCCGATTCTGGAATAATGTCATTATGTAATCATGACATAAAAATTAACTCAGGTAGTAAAATTATGTTAAATCGAAAAAGTCGATATTTTTATTACCTAGTTTGATTGGTCTAGAAAAAGAGATTTTGTTATTTTCTACCTGTCAGATTGTTACCTGATTTCTTTTTTTTTATTATTTTACTATGGAAGAGGTTTTTCTTAACTTTTAGTATTTTCCTTGATGATGAAATTTGATATAAAGAATTTTTCAATGTGATAATAAATTTGTAAGTAAACCAAAAAATTGGATAACGTTTGCTTACACAAAATAATTTTAGTTGTTAACTTCATTTTTAGTTAATTAATAGCTAATAAGTAATAAGTTTTCCTTAGTCCCGAATAGTCAGTCGATTGCTTGATGTGAAAAAAAATACATAATATAACAAAAGATTACTTAATTCACAACACTGACCTAACACAAGATTAATATTTATAAGTTATTAACAATTATTCTTAGAGTCCAAAAATAAAGTTGCTTCTCGAGTACAAGATAAGTCGATATAGGATCATCTGAAATAAAAAAAACGAAAGAGAATCCGTTAGTAAATTACTCTATCTCATTTTAAAGTTTGTCCACAAATAATTCTTGTTGCGAAACCTAAGCATCGAGACGCTGGAATTGTAAAACTTAAAAATGTTCTCATTTATTTGTCTTCTAAACGACTCTAACTTTCGTCAAAACATTTCTCACATAATATTCTTTCATAAACAAATTTAACAAAAAAACTATTTTTTGAAAATAATGACAGAATATGCTTTCGGGACAAAATTTCTGAGATATTAGTATTTCATAAAAAAAATGAAAAAAAAAACGATTTTTTGAAAATAAGACTGGATGTGCCTACCTAATGTGATTATTTACCTTTTTAGTACTAATATACTACATTTTCTGGGAATTTTGGTGAGATGGCGCAAAATCGATATAATTTTTCAGAATGAGGAATTTTCGATTGGATTCATGTCGGGACTGCAAGATGGTCAGTCAAGAACCGTGACAATATTATCATCATCATTAAAAGTGTAAAGATGTGTTGCTTCATTTTTTTAGATTACCTCCAACTGCACACTTTTTTTAACCTTTTGAACCAGATGGGTGCAAAAAATCGTCAACAAAAACATGGCTTCCAGATATCATTTTTCATCAATATAACGCAGCACAAAACCACCTCGAAAAAAGCCCCTGATAAAATGTCACCTTACAAAAGTCTCTTGAAAATATGTTAGAGTGGATTTTCCAATAATACGGCTCAAATGATATTTGAAGGACCGATTTGCAAATTCGGCTAGGCCATTAAAATGTGGCACGAGTCTGGATACCAAGTGGAATTATATAAGTGTATACATAATATATTGTATAGTAATAAAAATACCAGTGATTTGGGGAGGGGGTGCATTGGTGTCATCGGTTTTCTTTGAAGCACGACATATATATATATTTATTATATATATTCTTTTACCTAGAATAAATCATGAAAATAACATGTGAAGTGATTAACAAGAATCTAGAGAAAAAATAAAGTTATTTTTCATTCTTCATTATTTGTCCTGAAAACAAAACTCCAATTTATATTAATAACAAAATTCCACTTAATTTAAACTTTTTTGAAAGCACAATAATCACAAAATAATGCATATAATTAAAAGCTCACACACAAATAACTACCAAATCCAATTAGCTAAAGCTTAAATAGATTAGCATATAATATGTCGAGCGTATAATAAATCTAATACAAACTATATGTGCGGTGGTGGCGTTTTCTACAATTGTGAATGAAATATTTGTGTTCACACTACTGACAGTCGGATGGCAGCACCGGTAAATAATGTTGTCAGTACTCATCCCACCCTCAATATGCGTGTGATGTTTCAACCCTACAAAACGTTGTCGTCGTCGCTTCATGAGCTTTTCTTAAGTATTGTATATATCGCTTCGTATATGTTAAAATACATGGATTGATAATGACACAAGTCACTGGTGTCGCATACGACCATCACCACCTCCACCGCCATCAATACCACCACCAAATGCTTTATATACCATTATGTATAGAATATATACGACTATATAGAAAAAGCCCTTACGTGAGAGTAAATTACGGGATTGTACGATTTAATTTGGTTTTTGAGGTGGTGGCTCAAGCGCGATTTGTTGCCATGTCAATTTTTGGGCGCTACAAAGAAGATTTTCAGATTAGTTATTGCGGCAAAGACATACATTTTAGCCAAAGTGTATGTCGACAAATACTCGTGTGGCAATGGGTACGGTGCAGGAGTCTCGCGTTGTATACGGTAATTGGAAGAGACTCGCCAGGAGTGGCACACTGGCGTGATGGTGGGAATCCATCAGAAAGTTTAACGTGGCATATTTGAATGTGCGACAGTATAATGTGGATAATTTAATGTTTTTTTAAGCTCTTTTTGTGGTGAATTTAATATCTGCTGTTTAATGTTTGCTCAGTAATGGGTAAACTAATTTGAAGTGGTTTCAATGACTACCTGAAAGCGTTGTGAAATGGAAATTTAAGCATAAATTTACCCAGACTTTCAGGTTTAGTCATTATTTTCGACTTATCGGTTGAGTACATACATTTTCACAAACATTTTCTATAAAAATTAAATCTGTACTCTTCGAAAATTGTAAAATTTTATTATGTCAAATAGGAATAGGTGAACATTTTTAGATAAAGTGGCGATTGTTGGAAAAATATGGATTTTTTTTCACTTTTTTTACAATTTTAGCTTTTATAACGGAGGTCGCCAACCAGTGAGTTCATTTGTCGCTGGCAATCGATATGTATTTGGGTCACGAAATTTGATGTTAACATGTTTTTATTAAATGCTTCTTGTACATCGAAAAGATCCATCAATGTTGAGAGAGATTGGGTGCTCTCGATTGGAACATGTCTTGACCTAATTTAATGTTTATGGCAAGAACAAACTTGACTGATACGTTTTAGAATCGGTTACGTCGTTCAATGATCTTAGCAGAAGTCCAGATCTCTGTAGAATACCAATAATCCTTCACGTAAACAAAATTACCTTGTCTCTGAACTTCTACAGAATAGTCGTGAGATTTCGACAAAAATACGAGATCCATAACTGTTCTAAGGTTGCGAAACATTCGTTGAGCGGGTGATAGATTATCGTTCCCTGCTGATGTTGAGCGATATGTCTGGAGCCCATCTCGTGTTATCTCCTCCCCTTAAAGTTTCTTCAGCGAGCGCTTAAACGTATCTTCAAAGCGATCAGCTGGTGATACGGCGGCGTACGAATATGCTTTTTTTTTCGCAAAAATCGACAAACTGTCTCGATGAAAACAACAAATTACGAATGCCCTGTGTGAAGCTGCTCTAAAATGCGCTTCTGGAGGCTTGTCAACATGATAAGTAAGTAAGAAGCCGCTTACGATGGCGATTGAGTCCAGACGACTGGCAAACATGCGAAGCTCACTGTCGATCTTCTCAAGCCATGAAGAGTGAATAAAACTATGGTTCATAATAAGCTCATCTTTGGCTGAGAATTTCTGTATTTCCTAGGCTGTGACGGGTAGCTCCCATAAACTGCTTGAGAGTATGTGGCTAATATCCTCTTCTATTGTTATAGCAGCAATAACAGAATCCTCAACTCGAAATCGTATATACGAGTAGTATCAGCGCCCATCTTTGCTGTATGTGTTGGAATTTCCGGAGAGTTTAATAAGCTTTTTGACAGTAGTATAGTCATAGAAGTCTTATTAAAACGTTGTTACGACTTTCTCGATGTGTATGAATCCATTTTAAATTATAGTCATTTACCATGAATATTAGTCAAATAGCAGTCATAAAAAATGTATTGAACGACCATTAGGTAGTATAAGGATCCCATTACAATAAAGTCGTATTGAAGTTTGTATATTTTTCTAAGGACATCCTTAGGTCATATAATAGGTAATTTATTTTTTTATGTCTCACGTAGAACTGTCATTTATAAAGGTCTTTAAGAAGTCTTATTAAATTCTTAACGACCTTTTTACGACTTTTTGTCTATATAGTCATATGAAAGACTCTTATATGACTAATCATTTTTATAGCATAAAACTATTAATCAACCCCAAATGACTTATGGTCATATCAATGACTAATTTACAATTTACATTTCGTGTGAACCCGTAATGGTCAATGAATCCGGGTACGGCATCGCACACTGGCATAATTCCTGATCGTATTGTTAGTCTTTTTTTACGGCAACCACTTGTGCGGCCTATGCTGAGAAATTCATATGACTGATGATTCTACTCTGGTCAAGACGTTCCAGCTTTGTGTCGACAACAGCTGTTGCTGCTTTACAGCTTGAGATTTTTCTTGGGAAAATACTTGCGTACATTTTTGCTGTATTTATTGCATGAATTCAGCTGCTTGCATGATCTTGTTGATGGCAATATTGTTGCATACTGCGTTGATTGATTGGAACATCTAGTCGATACTTAGGCGAGCCTCGTTCGAAGTCTGCTCGGTTTGTGGTTCATTATTTCTCGCCACGTATCCTGCGATATAATGGTTACATCCGAAGCTTTATCAGTTGCAGACTTTACAACTCAATTTTTTTTTAAAGACATATTTTGATTCGAAGCGTAATCAATCTTTGAAATGACGAAGGATTATGATTTTCCCGGTCTTTGGTTCATTATAAGCGATGGTGTGCCCTAGCCATATGGCCTACTATCGACACATCAATATTTGCATTTATTTCCAGCATGGTGTTTTGGGCTTATGGTCGCCTTTTGATTTCTTCCAATCCGATTTTATTTTGGCTTGGCATACCGTTGAGTTCCTTGAAAATGCGATCATTTCTCATTTCTCTGTTTCATGTTTCCGGTTTCATTCTGGAACAGTAACCAGGGTTTGAAATGATACCATTTCGACATTCTCTAGATTTGTCAATAAGCGAGCTCGAGCTCGAGCTGTATTGTTGTGTCATTCCAAATCGAATGCCGAATGATCGTTTAGCCGAATGGGCCGTATGGCCTAATTGTCATTTAACCGAATGGTCGTTTGGCCGAATGAGCCATTGGCATGATTACGATTTTCGTGGAGCCAGGTTTTGAACAGATATTATTCTTATTATTTAAGCCAAAATAAATGTTTTTATTTATATTTTTTTATTGTAAAATCTAAAAATAAGACAACATTATAAAATAAAAACTTTTTTTAGAAGTTATGATACCTTTTAATCTTATCTTCTAAACTAATGCAGAATTTGTTTTTTTAGTCATTCCTAACTTCTAAAATTAGGCAAATATCAAAAAAAAAAAAAAAAATCCTAATACCTATTATATTTTTTTTGCATTCAACTTTTATATAGCTATGTACGCTTTTGTCATATAATTTTCATCATTCTGTGAAACATTTCATGCGACCGAATGGCTCATTATGCTAAATGGCCTATTTTACTAAGTGAAATTCGGCTAAACGGCCCATTCGACTAAACGACCATTCGGCTAAACGGCTTTTTGGGCTAGTGTCATATAAAACCTATAATACAAAAAAAATATAAAATATAACACCACTTAAGTTTGGAAATTACGTTATTTTTATAATATCTGATCGGGAAAGTCCCTCTTCTCAATATAAAATTAGTCCAGATTAATGAGCTTTTTTTATTTGAAACGCTTACGGTGAATATGATTAATAAATGTCCTTTCGACTGCAATAATTGTACTGTATTCAAACAATATACTAACTATACTCGTATTATATACCAAAATGTTTTAAATTTTCATTTTATTACTTTCATACATACATACCTTCATATTATATATTATGTAAGCTACTGTAAACGATACCACCACCATATACAAACAAAACACTAGCCAAAGCTTTTATTGAAACTTTCTGAATGTTTACTGTTTGAACTGCACACAAAAGCGAACCACCAGCAATACTATATACCGCTTTTATGTAGGTATATAATTTATGTATATAAGTCCAGAGTAGAGTATTTGTGTATATGTGTGTGCTTAATGAACGCATATAGAAAGTTTGCAGCAATTCAGCACGTTGATTAGATTCTCCTGAAACACTGTTATTAACATTTCCTAACAATTATACGCACATATATGCTTGCACGTTAAAGGCTTTCGTTTATAGAAAAAAAAATTATAACTCATTGTTTCGAATAGTATGTATTTATTTTTTGGTTTTTTTTTGTCTTGTAAATCGTTATTTCGAAATTCGCTCGCAGAATGTCCATGTTCTTCTTTCGACTGCACAACCTGCAACGGGAACAGGAAAACAAGCGTAAGAAGTCGGCTGAACAACAGCGTCAGCGCCAGAGACGCGGTGGCAAAGTTTTTCGTTGCGTTAGCGATTCAACGGGACACCTCACACTGGCTCCATCACGTCTGTTCGAACGGACACCGATGAGTCCGTCGGACAGTTTGGACGAGATCGCCTTGCAGATACCCAGGTTTGTCGGTTTTTTGTGTGTGTGTGTGTTTGTATGATTACTTGTATATTTAAGCTTATCTTTTTCATATTCAAATTTATATTAAATGCAGGTGATTGTCAAAAAGTGCTTGTAGAGTTTTCGCTTCTCATTTGCTCATTAATCCAATGATTCAATTATATGGTAAATTTATGTCATGAGTCATAACTAATGTAATTAAATAAACTAAAAAAAAAGTTAGAGGAAAAAATTCCCCGTAAGGTGTGAAAGAGTAATAAGTTTTCTGGAGTTATAATTGGGGTTAGGGAGTAAATCTTCATAAAGAAAGAGAATGGTTTATCATTTCATAAAAGGAATTATTTGTATCTTTCATTTTAATAGAAGAAACTATATTTTTCTCAATGATGTCATCAAAAATATGCAAGCTCATATTATTTGTCCATATTTGTTTTATTTTGTGAATTGAATTTTTTAGTTTAATTTTTGTTGATGAAAGGTCAAGAATTGAGCACACTTCGTATATTGTAGAGTTAGCGGCTATCCTACTTAAAAAAGTTGTAAATTAAAATGAGTGATTATGATATTTTATTGGTATTAAATAAAAGGCTTTTCAGAAAATGCTTGCTTGCTCTATTAATTTAAAGTGGGACGTCATATCTCCAAAACGTAAAAATTTTTTTTAGAAATAAAAGCAGCCTTTAAAATAAAACCGTTGCCATAGCCGCGGTGGTTGGCTGATGGGAGGTCGTCTGTTCGATCCCGGCTGACCGAAGAGTTTTTAGAATGTAGTCAGTAGATTCTTCTTTCTATTTCTGAAATGGGTTATTGATTTGATATAACGGAACATTAAAGCCATCAATTAACATATACACAAGCACCCTGTATAGAACGATAAATCTATGATGGCTTTGATGATTCACAATTCCGAAAATGCCCCTAAATCACTTACTTACGTATAGCACGGACTTGACACTATTCAATATTTTAACTTTTTATATAAAACTATATAGCAAAAAAATAAAATGTTTGCACACAACCATAGTCGGTCTATAGTCTAGCTTTTTCTCAAGCTGTATACCCTTCGGGAAGTTAAACATCCTTCATATTATGTCCTTAAAAATACTGTCTGTCTGTATACCCTTCGGGAAGTTAAACATCCTTCCTATTATGTCCTTAAAAATACTGTCTGTCTGTACCTGGATTTTCACTCACGGCGCCCATGGTTATGAGCTGGTTTTAAGGGGGTTTTTATTTTAAGTTTGAAAAAAATATATGAAATCAAATAAATGATTTTTTATAAAAATAAGTGCATCATTACATTTTACCCATATCTCCCCAAAAAGGAGTTATAAAAATGGTCAAAAGGTGGGTGATAAAAAAATGATGATACCCTAAAAAAAACTACAAAATGTTCGAATTTCCAACCTGATCAATTTGTAGTACTACGTTTTTGGGTCTAAAACCCCTAAAACACTTTTAAGGGACTTTAAAGATTACGGTTTTATTTGAAATTATTTATGGGTGTGAGGGGTTTAAACTCCAAAAACGTAGTACTACAAATTGATCAGGGAAAAAATTTGAACATTTTGTATTTTTTTTATAGTATTTTTTTTTTGACCACCCCTTTTGACCCACAAAGTGCAATTTTGCCGATGTATTTGTGTCGCATTTATGATACATATATCCCTCAGCAACATTAGGATACTATGAACCATGGCGAGTCCGTTAAAACCAAATAAGGTCTAGTAGCACAGGACATAAGGTGTGCATGTAGCCAGAGACGCCATAAGCAACCAAATACTTTTGACACAATATTGCTTTGTCATTCCAGTTTAATTTGTTATCCATTACGAGGCCAAGGTTTTCACACTACTCGACCACTGAAGATGTTGACCAATGAGACAAATAGGAGGAAGGGAACTAGAGAGAGTAGAGCGACGATAGTATGAGAACAGGACACATTTGGTTTTGGAACAATCAAATAGCAGCTGGTTTCGTTCAACATTGGGAGATGAGATTTACAGCTGAGGAACTGAATCCAAACATACAGGATAATTTATTGCAGAGAAGATCGCGAGAAACCGTGTCGAAAGGCTTTCGAAAAGTCAAGCAAAACCATAATTGTGCATTTTTTGTTGTCGAGACTTTTAAAAATATCATCAGTTACTTTAAGAATGGCCGATGAAGTACTGTGATTACTTCTAAAACGAGATTAAACGATTTTATATAAATATTTACTTGATTTTTCATGGCATGGCATGGCCTTCGAATGTGTTGGCAATATGCTTATTTGTCTGAAGACACTGAGTCCAAATGAACGGGCATTCTTATGGATAGGTATGACTCGGGCCCGTTTTCAAGATTGAGGGAATGTTGACGAAAAAAGGTAAAAGTTTATAATATCAAGTATAAATGGAGCAATGACAGGAAATAGGATTTTAACAAAATCTAGAGAAATTTCATCCAATCCAACAGAGTTAGACTTTATGGACGAAATGACTAGGACTAAATCGGATAATGTGATGGAATGGATACTGAATCTGGGAAAAGTGCTATCTAGAAGAGATAAGACTGGAGAATTATTTTTGGGAAAAGATGGTATTGATGAGAAAAGATGGTTATTAAACTGTTCATTAGAAAAGGATGCGGGGATATTATCAGAACAGTTGATGCCAAGAGACTTCTGATTACGCCATAAAACACGTGAAGTTAGGTTGGGTCTCAGACGAGGTTCATAGTAACGGACTTAAGCATCACACATTAGATAGAGAATAAGGTTTCACTTTGATGTCTACAGAATTCATTGAATACTGGTCACTCCAAGGCAAGATTGCAGCTTCATTTAAGATGTTGTTGATGTTAATTCTATTCCACATACGGTATCTGATTTTCTCTACGCCAATTGGTGTGGAGCAGAGGTATCGACAGAAAATCATGACTCGACAGACTCGTATTCATCTGAGTATAGGTTGCAACGTTACTTGTATTTTTTACAAAAGATAGGTCGATAAGGGAAGAACCGGCAGGGTAGAAGTGGGATGGAATAGACGATATTAGATTTAGGGATCATTGGGAAAAAAATTGAAGAAAACGGACAGTTTGTGGCTTTGTTTAAAGCGGATGCGAATTCTCATTAAAATCGTCCATAATTAGCACATCGTCATACTCTGGAATGTGATCCTTCAGTAGTTTGTACAAAGCGGATATTTCGTCAGTAGCCGGATATACAACACCAAAAAGAAGGATAAACCTGGGAAATATAATTTCAATTAACAGATAATTAAAGTGCACGTTTAGATTGTTACTAACATATATTGCTACACCAACATTCTAGAGTACACCACCTTAATCCGTTGTTCTCATGTCCTTCTGATGTGTATAAGCAAAAGCTTCTTCATTGTTAACAAAATAGTCACTTTCATCACTGACTTTATACTCATTATAATTTTCTTCGATTTACTTCTCTACAAACTTTACACTGTTCCAATCCTGCCGGTGGGCTTTCAGGCGCCAAGACACAATGTGTAATGCACAGCGGTTGCCTGGCCTTTGTTCAGGAGAGCTGATGTGAGTTGGGAACAGGTGAAATAACTATTAAATTATTCTTATTTCTTATTAATCTATACAAATGCTTAAAACTACTTACGTACTAAAACTTTGTCCACAGTTTGTCTTGTTAGGGCGCACATGGCTCTTGGGCGTTCGATGACGACGGGGGGCCGCACGTGGCTCTCGGGCGAGCGATGACAATCGGGGCCGCCGCTGAATATCGGGTGTGCGATGACGATGGTGGAAACTCGCGAATCACTCAGATTGCTTTTATCTTTTAAATATTTCTTTTCTTTCTTTTTTTTCATCTACTTCCTCCAGGCTGCCTCAAACTCTCCGTTCCTCTCCCTTTTCTTCTCTCAGCGCCTAATCCGTCGAGAACTAACACTAACTTAGGTACTAAACTTAAAACTAACATGGATTGAGTGTTGCTCAAAATTAAAAGTTAACCCATTAGGTGCCATCCTTTACAATTATTTATCGTAAAAATTGCACTCGGAACACCTCGTTGGCGGTATTGTAAAAATGGCAGTTGTATATCGACCAATCTTAAAAGATTCTGCCCTCTAAATCACTTTATCGCGTCAGAAATAATTTTGTTATATCCAAACCGTTACCTGTGGAAACGTCTTAGTATGGTCGAGCGACATTTAAAGGTTAAAATACTTTTTTTTCACATTATTTTAAGATTTTTAGAGCCTGAAGAAATAGTAATTTTCATCATTCGATTATAACATAAACCGTTTACATATATTTTTGGATGAAAAGACCTTTTCCGAATGATAAGATAAAATAAAAATCTGTAAAGCAATTTCACCATCAGCTTAGATGGCTTCGATATATTTTTTTTATATCATGGCCACCATTTTTTTCTTCTACAATAGTTAACGGCCATTATATGAAGAATTGCAAACATTCCAAAAATTCGGACGCTACTCAACCATTTAAATCGCAAATATCATAAATAACATAAATAAATAACGTGATCCAACATATTCAATAGCCGTCACTTGTTGACGAAATTTTTCAACGCTTTACATTAAATATGGCAACAAAATTGAACACATACCAAACTACACTAAAAACAGTATAATGCACAGAAATATATAGCCGTTTCTTTAGTATCAGAAATCGTTTACAATTTTTATTTTATTATAAGTATAAGTCCCATTCCCGGACGTTGCTTCAGTTATCAATCTTAAAAGCTTTCTTGGAAAGTACATTAGAATCCAAATTTGTGCAATTGTATACTCCTCATATCTAAATAAATAAACCTTTTTAAAGAAAATATTTATTAAATCCATAAACTAAAAAAAAAAACAAAAAAACTCCAGAGATTTGTTGATATTATACAAGCGCTTCTTCGAATGACTCTGAATAATGCATATGTGCATATTAATCTCGTTGAGCACTCGTGCACTTTGCATTCCATTTGTTCTAATAAAAATGCAGCATATATTCATAAAAGCTCCTTCAAGCTTTTTTTTATATATATATATGATAATTTTCGTACATACAAAAACGTGCGTAAAGCATTTATGCTGAAGCAGTTAAAGGAGATCTCATAAAAATACTCATTCTTTCGGAACGTAAAAATATACGTATACTAAGCATTATTCTCCTTGGCTGTTCAATTCTATAAGTATAAATACTTCGTTTGTGAGATCTATATATATATATATGTGTATGTGTACTTGTGTTATATATATATATTATACGTATATATATGTAGTCTTTGTTATAACATTGACGTTCTAATCCTTTGAATATACACCCGTTATACATGCATATAGAAACTACACACTCACAATCCACCCCACCCTACCGGCCAACCCACATCCACACTTGACTTGAACACTTTTACACGATTGCGATCAAAGCGCTTGCAAAAGAAGAAAAATATACATATATGTATTTTGCGCCCGGTGAAAAGATACTTTTATCTCCTAGAACTCTTGTGGATTATTATTATTACAC
Organism: Bolitophila hybrida; assembly: GCA_027564075.1. Classification (NCBI taxonomy): domain Eukaryota; kingdom Metazoa; phylum Arthropoda; class Insecta; order Diptera; family Mycetophilidae; genus Bolitophila; species Bolitophila hybrida. The sequence continues at coordinate 25,285 of JANSTU010048985.1, read as the reverse complement.
GCCACAGCATAAATCTTACGTGCAAGTTAAATCAATTATGGAAATGTACCTTTTATACTTGATGTGTAAATATTTTCCAGGTGAGAGCGGTGAATTATTATTTTAGCAGAATATTGTGTATTTATATAAGCAACGAGGATGGGCAATGGACATACAAGAAATCAATGCTTTTATATATCATCGATTTTATGGCCGTAACGACTCACTCTCCACAACTCTATTTTCATTATTTGAACGTTGTCGGTCACCATTGGCTAACTATAATACATTAATAAATTAGTCGATGACATTAGGAAATAGACACACACACACACACACCGCTAACGAAGCCACCCGAAAATAAAACATATAATTTAACATTTGTACAAAACTTTCACGTACCTATACATTTCTCGTAATTGGACAAATAAAAGTAAAATAAAACAGACCGTTAAAAATTTGTGCTTTCTTGTGCAAAGTTTCTGTCGTCAAAGTTTTTTTTTTATATTTTCCATTTTAAGTATTAATCAAAACTATATATAATATGCGATGGCGACCACAAGTTCAAATCGTAAATAGTGTAGTGACAACGGTTGTGTGTGTGTGCGCGTAATGTGTCTGCATCTTCCCCTGGTGACCGTTTCTTAAACGCAATCGCAAAAGACATACATACACCCACACACCACATAAATATACACGGACACCAGCATGTGTTTGTGTCCCTATAAATGCCAAAGATGCCTCAGACTCCCCATTGTTTCCATAAATTGCTACTTTTCTTTATTTTCAAAAACAGATTTGTATTTACCCTTGTGAGCACGATAGAAAACACACACACACACAAAATACAAAGTGTTTTCTTTTGTCGCCAGAAATCGTAAATTTTTTGAAAATATTTTTTAATAAAAAAAAAGCGAAAGTAGGCGGGTGCAATGTGTAAATATAAAAGTGCTTTTGCGCTCAAAGGTGAAATCGCATTATTTTTTATTAGAAGTGTATAAATATTATATATATATATATAAGGTTTTTCTGAAAATTCTATATATATAGTATATATATATATATATAGCTATGTGTATAGTATAACAAATTCGATTCTATTTATAGTACATATAAATGTGTACACGGTGCATTGTGGTTTCGATGAAGTATCGGTTTATTTAAAATTTGATTGAGAGCGGTTGACCATATATAATATACATACATATAGTAATATATTATATTATATAATGTATGTATATGTAGCAGCAGGTTTTATGATGATGATATGAAGATTTGGGTTGCTGACAGATATGAATGGTATATGATAAAGGGTTGAATTGAAACACACATTTTTGTTCTATATATATCTTGAGCCTAGTCTTATCCCCTTAGCTTTTTAGCTGTAACACTATTCCCTTAAATCATAGATTTACATATCTATTTTACTAAATTATTGATTTTTTGCCGTTATGTTCATGATGTCACGTTTATGGTCAGGACTTTGGACAAATCAATATAATACAGGTAAAAGCTATTATGGTTTTGTTGGGCAAAAACCTAGTTTAGTACCCCATACTGATGAAAATGGGCTCCTAAGTACGAATCAGTATATTGCTGATTCCTTAATTGTCATTTTTTGGGCCTGGAATTTGCTACTGTCGGATCCAAAAGCGAAGTGTGTACCACTGACCCAAATCTGTAATATACTATTCAAACATTGATGCACACAAAATATTTGTATTTGATAAAAGTCAGAAATACGTCTCTTTTAACAGACAGACAGATTATATTTCAATATAAAGATTTAAATGCTGCTCTGAAGAAAGATGCATTCAAGAAGAAGAATTTTACTTACATAGAGATTATTTTCATCCTTTAAACAAGAAGAGCATTTCCTATTACAGCGGGATCAGGTAAGAAACAATCCGCGGTGGTACTTAAAATGGCTCCTTTAAAAAGTTCCTATATTACTCCCAATTGTTATAAATCGATCATTTTTGTTCCAATTTGAACTGTCAAAGTTCCGATTGTTAATGTTCCGTCTCCTATTTTGCTCGCGTTATAAGACTTTTTAAGTGTTTTTTGTATAAATTTAATACAATCTAACTATGTCCAAACTAGAATGTTGATCAACGATTTATTAGGCGTGCACCTACCAAAAAATATAAAGCTTCGCCAGCACCGTCGAAGGCGAGACGAACGCTTCCGAGAGCTTTATCGACTTTCAAAGCCACGTCTTTGGGTCCACACTTTGAAGCAAGAGAGAGAGAGAGAGAGAGAGATCATCAGGTATTGTTTAATTTTAGAGAATACTAGGTGGGCATATTTTAATCATATTTATTTTTTTAAGCGCTTAGTGCGGAACATAAGATCCTAACCACACTTCGGTTTCTTGCAACTGGTTCGTATTAGCGAGGTGTTGGCATGTTTTTACGCACACTTCAGGTCAATCTTCAGTGTGCAAAACTGTATAAATGACATTATTATATATATGACCAACCATTTTGTCGACTCGTGGATAAAATTTCCGAAAACCCGGCCCAAACAAATGCCATTAATCAAAAAAAATATGGGAAAAGTGAGTTTCCTGCAGAATAATCATTATTCATTCAAATTTCACATTAATTTTTAATACAAATTATATATTTTTAATGCAAATTATAAAGCGTGATCCATTTCGAGGTTCCCAACTTTTTCAAAGAAAAAAACACAGAAAATTCAAATTTAATGGGGAATGTTTATTATTATTTGAAAGAATATTCTTTGGCATTTAGATTATGTCTATCAAATGTTGACCGTTGCTACGTCGCAGATGGTCCATCCGTTGAGTCCAATTTTCGATGACTCGTTCGAGCATTACGACTGGTAACTGGCAAATGACACGCGTGATGTTTTCCTCCAAGGCCTGAATCGAAGCTGGTTTGTCCGCATAAACTTTAGACTTTACATATTCCCACAGGAAAAAGTCTAACGGTGTGATATCACACGATATTGGTGGCCAATCAACAAGATTTTACTATAAAAATGTAAAATGAAATATAAGCTACCTACTGTCTTTTAGCATTCGGCAGTTCGTACAGATGCACCGCACTGCTATTCAGCTTTGTAGCGATGTCCTCCCAAAAATTGTTTGCAGCTGCACGGTAGTCAGAACTGTCTTCATAGTTTAAAAAAATAAACTAATATTTATTTATTATAAGTAATTTAATATATATGTGCCAAATGTTCTTATTTTATACAAATAAGTACATTCAGAATAATATATAATATAACTTACTATTATTTACATTTAATCCAAAAACAAATAATAAAAATATTAAAAACTTACACTTTGTTTTTTTAATTTCTTTACTTATGTCAATGACGATTGACGTTTAGTTATAACAATCCGAATCGGTAGAAAGGACTCCGAAAATGTTCGTTCCGACCGAGCTCCGATTAAGTTAGCGGATCGATTTATAACAATCCATCGGTGCGTATAAATTGTTGTTCCGAGTACTAAAATAAATACCTTAAAAAATGTGAAATTCATCCTTTTTAAAAAGATAAGGATAATTTTTTGGAAATTTCTAAGGGTACAAGTCTGGTAAGTAAGCGGCATGGGCAAACGGTTCTCAATTATACGGAGCAACCACTTCAATGTTTAGTGTGCTGCCTAGATTGATATTCTTTGCGTCTTCGGCGAAAGGTACGGCTCAAATCGGCCAATTGTTGTTGGTAGCGTGGACCAGTAACTGTTGCACCAAGTTTTCAAATGAAACTGAAAAGTCTGTTTTGTCCGCATAACGCTATTTGTGATTTTTCCGTTTTTGCGTGAAACTAGACAAACTGTGAACTGAACATTGTTGGCAGATGTCAAATGAAGGAACTTTGACATTTGGTTTGGAATTTATACATAAACTGTCTTTACTTTATAAATTTTTTATGGCTCTCAATTTAGTGGTTACTATAGTAAAAAAAAACTCCAAAAGAAGTTCTTGAATTTGCATCTTTATTCAATAATGAACAACAAAACAATAAAAATGGAGATCTTTGGAAGATAGATTTAAAATAAAGAAGATCAAATTGGAATAACAATTAAAAATGCGGAGGCGCAAAAAAAAATTTGCATCGAAAACAATGGAAAAATGATGATTTTTTATTTAAAATTTAAAGTCAAATATTTGAGTTTATGATAACCATTTAAAATAAATTATATCATATTTTTAGAAAAATGGGTACCAAAACGTAATTATTGCGTTCCAAACTATCCTATCTATGCCAAAAATACGTTTCTGGGGTGGCAAAAACGTGTGCCGATAAAATATTTAAGTACCAAAATAAATAAATGGGTTCCAAACAATACATGAAAACTTTTTTTTTTAAAGTAATTGGCATTTTGTAATTTATATCTCCTTCTAAGATCTGCTTTTATTTTTTTAATTTTCATTTTTATAACTCTTTTTTGAATAATAAGTACTCCAAATTTCAATAGTTGAAACGAGTTTTTATTGTTTGTATGTGGTTAATTTGACAGCTGTTTGTCAAAAATACTGTTCGAATAAGGTTCTAATAAAGCAAACGTCAACATAAATAGATTCGTTGTATATAATTTGCTTTTTTAATTTAATTTTTCTGTATTATTTAATCACAAAATAAAAAAAAATTAAACCTGAAAACACGATTTTACTATAAATTTCATCAAAAACTCACCAAAAATACAATAACCGCACATAAATCTGAACAAAAAAAATAAAGTCAAAAGTGACTGCGGGATGAGGGTACGCGGGGCGAATGTTCCAATAATAAGTATAAACAAGCCGACCAGTGGCTATTCAGCCATTCAGCGATGGAGACAGAGTTAAGTGCAGAAATAGGAGCGAAGGAAATGGAAGAGAGAGAGATAAACAAATATGACGGGGAGAGGAAAAATGAAAAGGGAATAGGAGAAGGAAAGGGAGAAGGTAAGAGAGATAGTTCGGGTGATCAGACCCTGGATGCCTTTAGCATCGCGGATATACAGCTATGTCTTCGGCACGTTATGTTACGAGTGCAATCGATTTCAATCAAAAACTGTCCTTTGTTTGCCCAGAAAGGTGATTTTTTGGGAGTTATCGAATGCAGTCATTATTTTGTTCCCTTCAAATAAAAAAGTTTGATACAAACTGTAAACCCCCTTAAATGTGTGCTAGGAGGGGGGTGGGGAGGTGATTGTTGGTTTTGTTATTGGTGAGTGATTCTTTTCAAAAATTCTGATTTTTCAAATGCAATGCGGAGGCGACAATCGTCGAATAAAAAAAAACACATTTTTTAAATTTTTATTCTGCAACTTTTAAACGAAAATCGACCCACTGTAATGCACAATAAAGCGTTTCTAGAAATACGCGTGTCGGCATAAAAAAAGGAATGCAATCATTTACTACATAATAATATTTAAGGAATCGTTACTTAAGGTGGCATTACATGATGGAAATAAATGGTGGATGGATTTTTATAATGTTTCTCATAATTAAATAGCAATAATAATAATAATAGCTCAAATTAATAAGTCTAATACATAATCACATCACTTACATACATTTTTAATCAAAATTGTTTCCATTAAATTTAGAACAGACATTTATTTAAAGAACATAATTCACCCCACCACATAGGTTATTTGATTTAAAACCGTTTTTCCAAATATACTCGACTAATCTTTATTCGAGGGCTCTAACTCGATATATTTATCATTTTTATCCACTTAGTTTTCCTTGAAGAACGCGCACACCTGTCTTAAGACGGTCTGATTAATATTGCACCCCTCAAACGCAGCCGGTCACGCACATACTTACCGCACTATTAAAAAAGTAAAAACAATAGACTCTGACACTTTACATAGATATACAGAACGATAGAGCGAGAGAGAAAAATAGTGAGAGAGCTTTTACCTGTAAATTTTATTTCGTCTCTAAAACATCGAGTGGTTGTGCTCTCTTTACCGCGATACTCACATACGCCAGAGCTTTCACTCAACGTCGAAAGCTTTCGGGCAGACGCAGTTGCTTTTGTATATGAGTTAGCTTTGAATATCGGTGTGTCTGAACACACCACGAGTTGAGTTGGATGTTTTAAAATTGGCGTACGCTCTTATTGCTGTTTATAACGTCGATGATTTAGTCTGTGGCCAACCGTCGCTGTTGCAAGTCGGTGTCGTCATGTATTATGTGACCACGTAAACCTCGATGACTATATTATATGTACACAAAAAAGCGCGTGCTCTGTGTACCGTGTTTTTATTTTTGTATAAATACAAAAGTGTTAGAACCGGCATATATATATTTATTTACGGTGTTTTTTATAGTAAAGTGTTGATGGCCAGACAGGTGTAACACACCAATTTTAGCAGTGATGACCTAATTACTCAATGAATCATGTATAATTCGGACTACCACAAAAATAGACGATTTTGACATTCGATTATGGGCCTAATCGTGTGTGTATGTGTGAGTTTATGTGTGTGTCGCCGTACCCTCAAAAGTGTCAATCTGCACCCTGTGACCTAACCGTGTGCAATCTACTGGGTCTGCGAGTGAAATACGCGTGATATAGTTTCTAAAAAAAACGCACAGAATATTCTATATGAATAAAACAAACTGTAACAAAATTAAATTATAAAATAGCCGTGTATAAACATACTGTCCGTTGTATATTATCTGTTTTATACATATTTATAGTTGTTTTAACAGATTTTCACGTTATCTTTTTCGGAATTCCGTTTTTTTTTTGTTGTTGTCTTTCCGGTTCGTTGGTTGATTGTGCTGAATGTTATAAAATAAAACAAAAAAACGTAAATGTTTATTTACACAAAATCCGGATTTGCTTTTAACGGTACAGAATTATTCATCTGTAAATTTGTATATTTAAATAAAATTCTGCAAATAATGGTTTTTGTCCAGAGAGTTATGCGACGAAGCTACGACAGAGTGCGAAGGTTGGAGATTTCTTCGGGGATGGGGGTAGTTATGCTGCTCTCAAATGACGTACAATATTTTCATTTGTATATCTTGTATAATTTATAAATAATTTATATTTTATATATGAAAATTATGGAATTTTATATTCTTAATACCTCGGAATTCAAGTAATTTCTATTTATACAGTGCAAGGAAACAAAAAGAAAGGAAAGTCAGAGAAGAGTTGGTTAAGCACTTCCACAAATCAAATGTTAAGCATTTTTATACTCAAACGCAAAAGTTCGTGGCTAAACACAAATTCAATGATTGCTTACGAAAACTTTTTACTTGCGAGATTTTGGCGGCGAAGGAAAAGTTTTGATATTAATAATTTGATAGGAACACATGCACATGTATATATAATATATACATAAGGTGATGTGTTTTATTTATGTTTGTGTACATTTTTTAAAATGTTTTTTTTTCTATATTTTTTGGGATTTTTGAACGGTATTAGTTTGGTATATTTGTGTGCTTGACGGTGTTGGTATTTAATTTCAACTGCAGGAGACAGTTCCGAAAACGTTTAAAACTACCCTTACTCTCCTACAGTGGATTTACACCAATATAATTAATGTAGTTAGGGATAAAACTACTTAGAGGAGGTTAGAGGACCTCCAAGTTTTATTATTAATCGTTTTTTATAGAGGGTGGTCCTTGTTACGCTAAATAACAAGTTTATTCTTTTATGTTTTATAAGTCGAAAGAATGGCGGGCGTAGGCAATTTTTGATGATCATACATTAAAAGTAAGGACTTGGCGCTCACAGCATGACCATTTTGGGCTCAGTGGAAACACACTTAGGCCACACCAAATAATATTCGTCATTCAAACATTTAAAAAAGGTGGGGTTCTTTTAGCATAATTTAATTTTTGACCATTCAAACTTTTTAACCCCTCTCTATCTCCCCGCAATGAAATATGTAAAATAACTATTCAAATTAATTTCATTTATGATTCCTCTCTTTTTTAAACAGTTTTTTGTACTAAACTTTCACCTTATTGTTATTACTGAAATTTTAAATCTTTAAATCGGACATGATCTTAATTTTTCTCTAATATTTTTATATTGAATAGTTTTAGGAGAGCATCTCAATTCGAGTATGCCTTTCGGCTCTGTTATACGGATGTACTTCCTCGTCGATATGTTTATATACATCACCAAATAATTCCATTTTGTTGAAACGTCCAATTATTTCATCCAACTTGGACCAAATAAATTTGGTTATCATCGATCGGTAGCGCTCGGTGATGGCAATATCGATAATGCCGCCGGCACACAAACCAAACCGGGAATTTCTGCGAATGCATTGCAACTTGATGGACCTCATGCGGATTGCTATCATATTGTCAATTTTGCTTGATGACGTACTGGTTCATCAAAATGGGTAATTTTAACATTATCGGAATGAAAATTTCAAGAAACCATTTTATAAAGGTTGAGATTGATGGACATACACCTCCAGAAAACGAACTACACTACTACATTTTTAGATTTGTAGCTTTGGGTTAATGTTCTTATTTCTTAGTTTTTTTTTTAGTTCCCAAACATTCGAAATTTCCTACCTTTTTTTGGAAATTGATGGTGATATTCGAAAAATATATATTTTTAAAATATCTTCTGAACGCCTTCTTCAAATGGTGCGGCCAATGATTCCAAAACTTATGCAAAAATCATATACTTATTGAATAGGACAAAATGGCTTAAATTACTCAAAAAAATATACGAATATATACAACTGTGTCCAAAAACTAGTCTGAATTTATCGATTTAAATTACGCGGGAAAATATTTTTGTTCAATATATATTTTTATTAAGTTTGTACAATATCCATGAGTGTTTGAGTATCGCGACACAAAAAGTGAATTTGGCGATTTTTACAATATCTGAAATTATTCAACAATAGAAGTGCGATTAAATTTTGTTTCCTGAATTGAATAAATGCTGCAGAAACTTTGAAAATGTTGAAAAAGATTTGCGGGGTCCGAGCTCTACCAAAATCAACAATATATGATTGGTTGAAATTGTTCAAAGAAGGCGAAAAACAGCGTCGTGTTGATGTGTGTGAAACAATGCTGTTTGAATATCAGGCTGTTTATAAACGTATTATTACGGGAGATGAGACTTGGATCTGCGCTTACGACCCCGAAGCAACCGACCAAAAAACGGTCTTTCATTTCGCGGACCTACGTATTTTTTTTACAACTATTTTTCTATAAAGGACTTTTATTCCGCTAACTTTCGTACAACTTGTTGGTCTTTTACACCGTGGTATTCTGAAAAAAAGGTTTGTTTTATGTGTAATACCAAAGTCCGTGTATTCTACCCCCCTAGCAGCCCATCCGCACTTTACATTACGGTCTAAAGGTACTTTGCCAACTGTACATTTACCGTCCTACGAGTATAAACATATTATACGCCAGAAAATGGCGAAATGAAAGTATCTTTTGAGTTTCTTTAAAAGTTCATTTAACTTATCTTTAGCGGTTACGATATAATGTTAAAGTAACTTTATAAGTACATTAGAAGTTCATTTAACTTAACATGTTTGGTTAAATATGTATTTTTTATATCCAAAGTACAGTTAGATTCGAACCTGCGACAGTCGGATCCAAGAGCGAAGCTAAATGTGTAATATAATATGCAAGTATTGATAGCAGGTTCGAAACCCACTTTCGATTAACTTTTTTTTTTTTTTTATAAGTGTTTGTATATTGTACATTTTTATTTATTCAATTAGAACATATTTTAATATACAATGAACAACGACTTTTGGTTACTAAAATTGGTATATTCTAGCTACTTTAAATGTACTCTAAAACAACCATAAAAATTGTAAACAACCACTACTTTAAATGAACTCTCCAAGAAACAATACTGAAGTACACATAATGAACTCTGGCAACCTTGAAAGTATGACCGAAAACTTTTTATAACCTTAAAACAGCTTCAGCTGCTATTAATGAACTTGAAAGTTCTTTATGTCTGAATACTCTGGACATTGGGCTGCCAGGGCTTTCTGGCTGATTGTATTTAAAATACATAAAATTGATTTGCAGTACACTTAATTTTATTATAGCGCATAAAATTGTTATTTTAGTAAAGCCAAAAAAAAGTAATAAGGACATTGTTTTGGTATAATTTGTATCAAATTAATTGGATATATTTTAAAATATTTTTTGAGAGCTTTTTTTTATTTTTTTTTATTTTTTTTGTGGTAATTATCTTTAATTTTGGAGCAATCTGTTTATGAGTGTACATTTTTTATCACGATTTCTTAAAAAAAAGCGTTCAGCATTCAAATGCACGCCATCTGATTCATTATTAGTACTCAGCGGGGCCTCATTTCCTTCAACATTGCCTACTGTTTTTTTTTAACGCCACTGCCTCCGAACTGTACCTTAGGCCAAATTTCGCGGTAAATTGAATTCGAAAATGTGTATTTGTATTTAAAAAATAAAATTAGAATTTGAATTACAGTATTTTTTGAACTAGTTCGTTTAATGAATAATTAAATATTGAAATTGTCCAGGGAAAAAATGATGAAAACACAATCTTTTTCATAAAAATCCATTTTATTCTTCAACATAGTTCCCTTCAAGGGTGATACACTTCATTCAACAATCCTCCAACATGTTACCTGTTATATACCTTTTTTACAGTAGTCGACGTCAAGGTTCTCAAAATAGGCAACAGTTTCGAACTCGACCCCAACAGTTGAATAAAATCTTTCCTGAAGCCATCATATTAAGTTTGTAAACAGATGATAGTCGCTGGGGGTCTGGAGAATACGGAGAGTGGGGCAGCAATTCGTATCACAATTCGTTCAATTCGTGGTGAAACAGCACTTTTTTCTTGTTTCTTCATTTCATTGTTCAAACAGTCCAATACCCCATGATGGTTCTGCTATTCTCAAGGTAGTCGATGAGGATTATGCCATGTGCATCCCAAAACTTACTGGCCATACGACTTTCACCCGGTTCTAACCATGTTGCCGACTGTTTATTGGACTGTTTTATCCATTGTTACGAATTGACGCAAAAACCTTTTCGGTTTACACCGAACCAGCTCAAATTGGCCTCCAAATCAATTTAACACGACGTTTCTTCTGATCAAAATATTTTAAATACTGCCGATCGACACTAGCTAGCTCGCTCACTTTTACTTTGCAGTTTTTCAAAACGATAAGATGGACTTTCTTGATATTTTCTGGAGTGGTACCCTCATTTCGCCGGCCCGAATGTGGTGCATCACTGGTGGCTTCTTGTTTTTTGCGATCACAAAGCAATATTTTATCAACGAAATTCACTTTTTTCAATTGTTTATGAAATATCAATATCAATATCGATTTGGGAGTGGTGGCGCCATCCCACCAAACTTCTCAATTAAAAAAGTAACTGAAGTATGTGGTTGGAATTAAAACATTTTTATATCAATTTCTGTTAAAAATTGTGTTACCTTGTAACACGAAATAATGATGTTACTTGCGACCAAGACCGTTCCAATGAGTCAACCACCACGTATAGTGAAGCAGAATCGCCACACAGCTTGGTTCACATTTCTCTTGATTATTGTATCAGGTCCGGATGCAATAATTGGAAATGCAATTCCAGAATATAAACTTCACTTAATTTTCTTTTCTTAGTGTTGCGGTTACACGTGCACTAAATGTCTTCTATATTTTTTCCTTGAACACTCATTGAAAATGATTTTGTTGTTGGTACCGAAGAAAAATATGTATCGAAAAGTGCCATTTCTGTCGTAAAGCAAAATTCGTGTAATAATGAAAAATAATAAATGAAATTAGATTTTTTTTAATTATCTACATTATAGGGTGGATATTTGTCAAAAAAAAATGTATATAATTTATAGATTAGGTATTTTTTATATAAACGCCTTAAAACCTTAAAAAATAAGTTTTAAGTGAAAATCGTTTACATATTCCTCACTTCCACATATATACGAGTATATATATATATGAAGGAGTTATAATTAAATGAAAGGTGCTTTATAGCAACTTGTGTTCAGGTTCATCGCTCACTGACTAATTTTCTATAGAAACTAATATATCGTTTATTAGATTACACTCTTTCGGAACATTTACTCCTTCTCTATTCTTGGCATATGTCTGTATATATAAAATGATATACATGTACATATTATATACTTATATGTATGCATTAAAGGATAACTTCCGATCGATACATGAAAAGCTGTCACAACACTTTATGTTTGTATTTTGTACTCGTAAATATATACATATTCTTGAACTTGATTGTATTTTTGAATATATAGATAATACATTTACATTCACATTTTGATTATGTAAATGTTTGCTGGTAATAATATAGCATCCGGTGTCCTATTGTGTAGGTGTGTTCATTCGTATGTGCGTATTGAGGTTATACTTGTATATATGCAAAGAAAAAGCTTTTTCACCCTATATTGAAGGGTGTCGAACGAAACAAATATTCTTCTTAAAACAACAATAATTTCGGTTTTTTTTGTTGTTCGAATAAGTAAAGCATGTAATATATTATACGATACTTATATGTTATTACGTGCTTGTTTGTACATGCTATATCTTTATATTTACATGGTATATATATATATATTTGTATGTATATGTATATATGCGTGATTGATTCTTAGTGTAGCTTTTTTGTAAGGGTTCCGTCGAGCAGCAGGTAAATCTATAGGAAATATTTTGTTCCTGTTACATTGCATATATTCAAAGCAAATTTTCAATTATATATATTTTTTTTTTTGAATTCGAAATTATATATTATATAAATAAATGCATAAATGTATACAGATCAAAACTAAAACACCGTAAAAAGATCTGTCAGGCATTTTAAAGGTTGAGCGAAAAAAAGCAATGTGGACTTTTAGAGGAATTCAATTGGGGTTGATTTGTTTGTTTTGAAAGTTTTATTTTCTATATAAAAAATGTGCAATTCAAATTATATATATGTTTCAATATTTAGAAAAAGGAGGATGTTGTTTGCTTTATGTCCAACAAGCATTTAACTTTACAACAAGCTAAATACAAGATATAATACAAACAAACTTAAATAAATTATAATAATAAATAATGGACTCATCTATATAAACATTTTAGCCATAAGTATGAATTTCAATTTTTATTTAATACGACACTAATTTGGATATGTTTATTATTTTCATTTTCGTTCTTTTTTAGAATTCTAATTTATTTATTGCGACACTATCGCCTTATCTAACTAATGACAATTGAACTACACACAATTAATTACTAGATTTTGTGTATTTGTTTTTTTTTTCAAATTATACAAATAATATAGGTTTACATACAAATCTAAAATGATATGTTATATATCACGCATTCACGCCATAAATAAATAATTGGTTTTGTTCAAACTTTTAATTTAAGCCCACAAATTACGATTGAATTATTGAAACCTGTATATATATTTTAAAACTTATAAATCTGTGATAATATATTCGGACTAGACATTTGGCTTTTAACACTAACCCAATCGTTTTAAATAAATTAAATATGATCTATTTTATAATTACAAATTCTAGGGATATCAAATAATATTAAACTTTATTCGATTTGGAATACATTATAATTAAGGAAGAAGTAGGGTATTTTCAGTGAAAAATGCATTTATTTGAGGATTTTTCGAGGCGATATAATAGCGATAGCGATTTATTGAATTTTTTTCTACATAATAGTGGTACATTTCAAGAATATTTTGCTAAATTTTTAATGAAAAAAAAAATAATCAAGTGATTGGCAAAGATTTTTTTATCGATTTGGCGTCACTTTGAAGTTTTTCGCTGAAAAAATCAGCCAGTTATTGTAAAATTGATAATTTGAAAAAAAAAAAAACTAAAAAATCTCAACAGCGTTACCTGATGATTTATATGAAGAAGCACTTTGCAAAATTTCAGAAAGATCGGTCACTTTGAAAATTATGTTTTTCAGGAGAACGCTATAAAGTTTTGCACAGTAGCTAATGCGGAATAAAATACTATAATTCTTTTATACTCGCACTGTATCTCAGTTCCATAAAGCAAATCGCTTTCATCTAGATGGTCGATACCTTGACCTTGTCTATGCAATTGTCTACTCTGCTCTTGCAATGCGCAAGTGGCCCAATTATGAGAACTGGGTCCTGTACTGATTCCTATATCTCATGCATGAAGGATAATAATGCAAAATTACCTTCGTACATGCAGCTGCGATTTCGACAATTGTAGCGGTGCCACTTACAGATTTTGGTGAGATTTCCAGATGAGCTGGTTCAGATTCTCTTTATTATTTCGCGTGAACCCATCGAGAACCTACATGAATTTCCGAACGAATGTGAATGAAAGACAAACTCTAAGCTATTTCAGCAGCACTGTCGAAGTGCTCCGATCGGAGTATTTGTACTGAATCTATAATTTTTAATTCCGGGATAGGTTATTAATCAAAAACAAAAGAAAATAACAATTAATTAATTTTTTTTCACTGTGTAGATTCTTAAATACAATTTTTTCTGAAAAACATGTATGGACCCCTGTATAACCCCTCCAAACATATGTTTTAGGTGTAACCATCGTGTGACAAGTTAACTCAGTTTAAGTAACAATTTTTGAAAAAAAAATAACAAATTGTCAAAACTTCAAGCTCGATGCGAAACTGTGAGACATTTTCAAAAAAAAAATACACCAATATTTTTTATTTAATTTTTCCCATCTTTTCCATATACATGCAATTTTATTTTTGAGTTTTTAAAAATCAATCCAATTTTAATTATTAATGTAGATTTGCACAACCTAAAAACCATCTAATAAAAATTATACTCAGGTTTCGTATTTCGTACTCCGATCAATTTATCAACATCGACAGTACTGGTCTTCAGCTACAGCTCGGCATTTGCACCGATTTACTTGAAATTTGAACACACTATTCTTGAAATGTTATATACTTATTCATTTTAAAATAATAAAAAAAGTTAAAATACCCTACCCCGCCCTTAAAATTATATATAATATCGAGGACGACAACATAACCAAACTGAACATAGTTCTTATAATAATTTATATAAAAACCAACAACTAATTTCGTTTAGATTTTTCCATTAAACTTTTATCCTATGTAAAAATAAAAAAAAATATATATTTCATTTTCCAATTATTAAATGATTATAGGAGCTATTTTGTGCTAAAATTGAGTTTGCGATAGAAACGGGAAAACTTTGTATAGATTAAGAAACGAGAATAATAGA
The DNA here is from genome assembly GCA_027564075.1 of Bolitophila hybrida. Lineage (NCBI taxonomy): Eukaryota > Metazoa > Arthropoda > Insecta > Diptera > Mycetophilidae > Bolitophila > Bolitophila hybrida. The sequence continues at coordinate 10,088 of JANSTU010048985.1, read as the reverse complement.
AATAATATTTCTTAAAAATCGAAATAGAATTTTGTAATTTTTTTTTTTAATATATATAGAAATTTTATAAAATTAACCCCTATTGATGATTTAATTTCATTTTAACGTAAAAGTTCAGTTTGAGACAAACATCAGAAGGGCTAAAGCTTTGTAATTGAATAAGTGATTTTGCCACTACAAAAGCCAACGCACGAATCATACGGATATTTAAAGCAACTTTGTCATTGTTTCCGCAAATCGTCGCCAATACTTCCTTGTGGCATCGTGTACACAAGGAAGTATAGCATTATTTGTCCCAGATGAAAAAAACAAGTGGTACGGGACGAAGCCATTGACGAGCCTCGCTCTGCACGCCCAAGCACGTCAATAACAGATGACAGTTAAGAAGTGTCATGATATTTTTTCAAACGTTTTGGGCATGAGACGTGTGTCATTTTGAACAAAACAACCGTCGCATGGATATCTCTCATGAGCTCTTGACAGACGTCAATGATGATCCTGATTTGCTCAAAAGGGTCAGAACATGGTTATATTGTTATGATATTTGCAACGATTGAGGAAATTAATTCTGCATTGCTGGAAGAGCTCAAGACTATCCGAAAATTGCTTATGATTATGAAAAGTACTTCGAAGATTCGAAAAAGTGTTGGCACAAGTGTATTGCATCTGAGGGGTATTACTTTGTAGAGGACAACATTTTTGTACAAACCTCGTATATGTTATAATTAATGTGTATTATATTTTGAAAGTAAGAAATGGAGAACTGTCATGCAAGAAATCGTTCCTTATGGTCCGTCTTGTCGATTAAGTTTTTGGTAGTTGCCTTGCGAATAATGACTTAGAGGGTATGAAGAGATCATGTCGTTCAGGCGCCTTTGAACAAAGAAGTCATCAACATCAACGCCACCATTATTAAATTGATATGCCTGGTGATGTGAAGGAGTTTCTCACTTTCGACACAGTGAAAGATCCAAATCAGTTCGGACAGTTCCTAACTACATTGTCGCCTAATAAATTCATGATGAAGAGGAATGCAACATAGATTTCATCAAAGTGTAAATTGGACCATGCAGGTATAGTTGCCAGTTCCAGCAGCTATTGCGATGACTATCCATATAGCGTAATATCAAACCAACCAACCAAAGTATCGACCTATAAAAAAAAATTAAATAAGATAAAATGATTAAAAAACACAATCAGAAAAATTCTTTTAGGAGATGATTTTTGATGATATTTAGAAGAGATTTATAAAAGAAAGGAAAAAAAGATTTTTTTTAACTAGGGAAACTACTGAAAACAAAACGTTTATGGAAATTTACTTTTTTCAATAAATTATTACGAATTTAGAAAAAATAAACAAATATTGTGTTAAAAAAACAACAGTTTTTTGGCTATAAAATTGTTAATTTTTGTGCAAATAAAAATCCCTTAGTTCACAAAGGAGCCATTGTAATTAGGTGAAATGGTTACTTTTGGAAAATCTAAATTCTGAGATAACCACAGTTAAAGTTCCAGGTTTTTTTTTTCATGGACAACATCTTTTTGCTATGTCGTCGAGCAAATCTTCCCTATTTCGTTGCGTTTTAGGTGCTGCTTGGCAACTGATATGCGCTGTTTGTCTGCATGGATATGATGGCCACAAGGTACTCCTAATATCTAGAACATTTTCAAGATGGCTACATTGCCTTCGTTAAAAATTCAGGCAGCTGCGTATCCTTCGGACTGATTTTCCAAAATAAGTTGTTTGTAGTCGGCGTTGTGCTGAGCTTATCATTCGTACTTTTTGGAAACATTTTAGAGCCAAAGATACGTGGATACATGTTGATCCAAATGATACATGAAAAAAATAATTATAATTATCTAAACCAATTTAAATAAACGACTGTGAATTTGTAATAACTTCACTACCAAGACCAACGTCACGAAAAAAAACACTTCAAAATGTTCACTGTTCTTTTAAGTTTGAATAAAAATTGAAAATTGAAAATGAAAATTCAATTCAAACTTAGCAAAATTAACAAGCAAATAGCTTACAGTTAAGCTTTATGTTTAGGATTCAAAAATCAAGATGGAATGGTAAGATATAAATTTGAAGACAAAATTATAATTTTAAACAAATGGTTTATTTTAATTTTATGAATTCACCACAAAAAGTCTAGTATTTCAAAGCTGTTATGTGTCATTATACATACTGCTTTAAATTATACATTTCAAAGATTCATTCTTATTTTGAGTCGGAATTGTATCGAATGAAAAATGTGCTCCATATCTTGAAATATTTGGTGCATAATTTTTTTAATCGAATAAAAATGCTGGCTCATAAGAAAAAAAAAACTAACTACGTTTTTATGGAAACAGAGAAAAACTCAATTTTAAGCTAATATACATCTAAGAAATCAAGTTTTGAACTTCTATCTAAATAAATAATAATAATAGATTGGTCAATAAGTTTGTTCAGTTTTTTATTAATTTTTAAAATGATGATAAAAATGTGTAAATCAAATGTTCGCTGTTCTGTTCGATTACTTGTTGCCAACTAGTTTCAACTTCATTGTAACCCGCTCGTATTATATCTGCGTCTCTATTGGCAAAAAAATTGGACATCCAATGTTCACAGGCCTCTCTCTTGAGGTCAAATTTGTACTACCAACCATTGACAGGAAGAGATGGTAGTCACTTGCCGCTAGGTCGAGCTTCGTTTTTCGTTGTCCTGGTTGAACACAATTCCTCTACTATTCACCAAAGCTGGCCGCTTCTGGGCGATTGCTTGCTTGAAGCGGTCCAGTTGTTGGCTTAGAAACTATAGTTTTTTTTATTGGTAGTCTACACTAATTGGGACTATGAAGGAGCTCCTCAAGAGGTTCATCCGCCCCCGTGTACAACCTGAACAGTATGTATGTGGATGGTCGGTATACATGTTATATGTATAGTCAGAAAATAAATCATGCGTTACATGAACAAATTTAGTATATTAAATAATTTAAATATCTCTTTTATATTAATATCAAGGCATTGTTTATAATTCACTTGCAAATGAAAGCAATATCGAGAAGCAATATCGAAGCTTTTTTATAACTTCTTGCGCCAAACCTTCTTCGAAGAAACAACACTGTTAACTGCACCTCAATATAGCCCTATTTGAGTCCAATTGTTCATAGGTTTATAAAAAAAAAAACAAAAATATGAAGTATATTTTATCTGTCTACAAACACCTACATAAATATATAAATTACACAAAGCTCATGGTTTTGTTTTTGTTTAGCAAAATAAAAGCCAAGTGCGTGTTTAATCTATAGACACATCAATCAAATTACCGGCGAACAAAATGTGTGCGTGTACGTGCGAGTACGACGGCATGCAACGCACCTGTTGCACCTTTATTATCTTTATTATGCCCATAAAATATAAGTAGCGCAGACATTCTTGGCTAGAGACAAAATAAACTTTGCATATATATATATATAATATACTCAAGCTCATATATTTACAACAAGCTAAGGGTGGAATAAGAATTCTGTGCGCACCGTTTTCCAATTAAATACGTAGTAGTTGTTATTTGTAGTACATGATACATTTAATATATAAGTACATATATAATTCATGTAAATATAGTATTAATATATGCGATCCTTTTAAATACTCTCGCACACCTGGGTGCGGTCTCACGGTGTGATTATTTCCATGGGTTTCACAGACAGAAAAAAACACCTATGCTAGCTTGTGTGGATATTAATAAAACTGCATATACAATAATGCCTTGCAGGACTTTGACCTTAATATAATAATGTGTATATTGATTATGTTTGTACTGTATGTTATTTGTATACATATGTTCGCCGACATTGATAACATGTATGTTATGGTTCTTCGAGACAGATAATAAAAAAAGCATTATCTAAGGAAAGATCGATGACATGAGAGTTGGAAATCATAAAAGCGAGCGTGTAGAACATAAATGGTTTGATCGGTTCTGTTCTGGAAATTTCGATGTGACAAATGCTCCACGCGAAAAACGGCCTATCACCACGGATGTGGACCAAATTTTAGAATTAATGGTGAACGGCACATAAGCATGATAACCTCCATATAAACATCGGAACCGTTCATAATCATTTAAAAGCCATAAAATGACAAAAAAAGCTGGATGTTTGGGTGCCACACGAGCTATCAAACATTTTGACCGTAGCAACAACAACAAGATCGACCCCTTTCTAAAGTGGATGGTGACTGTCCATGAAAAATGAGTCAAATATGACAACCTAGGTGATTCCGTAATATTGTCCGAATGGGTAATAAAGGAACTAATATATATTACTCTTTAACAGTTCTAAACGTAACCTTTATGAACTATGAAAATGTATATACTTTAGATATACTTTAAGAATGGTTCAAAAAGTCCCGGGAATATTGGTGGGTTGGCTCTACCACTCTCAAATCGATATAATTTTTCGGAAGTGCCTTTTTTTAATTAATGTCAAATTTGCATGAAGTAGTTTGGAAGTTATCGCTGTATGAGTGACGCTGCTTTTTATATTTCATAAACAATGGAAAAAAGTGAATTTGGCAGAAAACGCCAGAGAACATCAAGAAATTCCATCTGATCGTTTTGAAAAACATAATAAAGTTGTCGATCGGCAGTATTTTAAATATTTTGTATTTGGAAATGGAAAAGCTGTGCTGATCAAAGCAACGTCGTGTCAGTTATTCGGATGCCAATTTGGATCTGTTTCGTAGTAATTTGAAAAAGTTTTTGCATAGATTCTCAACAAAAAAAAATTAATCCACCACCGGAGTCCAATAAACAGTCGGAAACATGGTTAGAACCGTGTGAGAATCGATTGTAGCTTCCAAAAACGCAAACATCACCTGGGAAGACAATGACCATGATAGATCAGAGTCACATCCAAAACGAATGTTCAAAATCAAACTGTTTGAGCCGATAAAGCCCTACTTGAACGCTCTTTTTTAACTACTATGTTAATCAAACAATTAGCAGTTTCAAAATGAATCCATAAATACTTCAATTCCAAATTCAATATCAGCCCAACTCCGTTAAATATTTAATCTAGAATATCAATCATCAATCATCAATCCACCGATACTATAATATGTAATAGTATACATAATATTATATCGGTGGATTGATGGTATTCTAAGAATATTGTAACAAAATAACATCACGTATTCTCCAAATCGCTTCGCCTATATAAAGAAACAAAAAAAACGCACCTCGAATTTAGATCGTCTATAGAAAACACTCCTGAATAATAAAGCAATCAAACCAATTCGGCAACTCAACCTCCTACATTCATTCCTCCGTAGTAGCTCTTCGCCCAATATTTACACTTGGTCGCACTATAAAATCCTATATCGTTTTTATTCACAGAAATGTCTGTTATCCTGAAAGTGAAATACACATTTAAGCGTTCGTGCTTCATAAACATTTAATATAAAATAACCTTCCGAATAAGGCCTCCAAAATCGAAAACAATCTGCCGTTTCGGCTGCTTTCGGCATAGAAAGCGCAACCACGTCGCAGCGCTTGAAGGAACACAAACAAACAAAAATTACCCAAAACGAGCATTCGTGTGCAATGCACAAAGCTTTTATTCGAATCGCAACGAAGAACCTGATCGATAGAAATCGTCGGGCCCAATGGACAACCTTCTGTGCAGCATGTCGGGTAACAGTCGATACTCATCTTATAACTGCCTGACGTCGTGGGACTCGTACGACAAGATCCCGAGGTAATGTTATCTTGAGTGAATTTATTAAATCCATTATTTTATTACAAATATAATTAAATTATAGGTACATTTTTAAAATACCACAGATTTTCGAAATAATCCCTTTTGCATTCATGTTTTTAATATAAAGTGCATATATGAATCCTGTGGTCATAATTCTATTTTGTAATAACTAAAATTGGTATATAATTAAATTTAATATTCTACACAAATTGTGTATTTTTTTTACTGAGTTATCATTATGTACACTAAACCACAAACAATGTAAATTAAAAAGCATTTTAATCGATGTAATTTTGATTAAAATATTAATAAATGGCATATCACGTGCGCAAAAGCTTAAACAATATAAAATTCATAAAATAAATATTCTATATTTATAGTATATTTCTGTAATACAATGCACCAGTTCACTATATAATATTATATAATTCTTATCTTCGTCAATCATAGTCAAGCTACACGTCACAACGACGCAACGCTACTAACACTAATGGAAATGTGATGTTTTCATTTCACACACAGATTCTATTGTAATCGGGTTGTTGTTCTTTTTTGCGGATTTTTGAATAAACTTTTATATACTGTTTTTTTTTTTTTTTTTTTGCAGAAAATCCATTCGTTTTGCAATTTATTGCTCGTGAAATAACCAGATGTTAAATATATATATATATATATATTTTGAATATATAAAATGTAATTCTAATCAAATCAGTCTAAAACGAATACACCGCGCCTGAGCGAAAGCTCAGTATACATGTATGCAAATGTTAAAAGCTTGGTTTGCGTGTGAGCAAAATGTTTTTATTTAAGAGCGGGCTGCACTACTAGTTCAGTTTATCTTTTATGTGTATAAATCGGAATTGCGATTTGATGATTGCATAACATAAATAGAGTATTAAATTCAAACAAAATATCTTTCGGGGAGATATATCTTTAAAAATAATACATCGCACCTTTTATGTCAACACTAAAATTATTTTCCAAAGTAATGAAAAGCTCAAAAAAGCTCTGCAAGTGTAACGCAAATGATCTTCTTTGCTTATAAACAATAACTACTGCGATGAATCGAAAGTGAATTCTAATATAATAGCGGTCCATTTCCAATTACCAACAATCATTATATGCCAAATCATTTTCAACTTTCTTAGTAATAAATCCTTCCAAGTCAAACTGAGGTAATATATTATCAAATAAATAATATATAATATACATTTTAGACCTGCCACCACCACTATCAAACGCTATTATGTATGCAGAAACAAGCCGATACAGCACTGAATAGATATCTAAAAACTAGTGACTATATTTTTCAATGGAAAATAATGCTAAATTTAGACAAATGCTAATACATAAATTTCAATGGATACAACAAAAATACCATTTCGAGATCTCTAAAATCCCTAAAAAATATAAATATATAAAATCGTAATATTAATTAACCGAAAAAGAAACAAATTAAATACTGAAAATATCCAGTTCAACCGACATATACAACACGCATTTAGGAAATCTCATATCTCATATGCATCACTAAGACAAGCCCTCAAAAGCATTTAAATAGGGGTAAGAACGTACAATAATTAATTCAAAAATGTGCTCTTAAAAATTCAAAAACGTGCTCTAAAAAAATAAAAAATGTGCTCCAATAACTTCAAAAATGACCTGCTATAAATTCAAAATCGTGCACCGAATAAAAAAATGTACACCGACAAAAATAATTTTGCTCAAAAATAATAAAAAATGACCTCCTACAAATTCAATACAAAACAACATAATTGTACACTGAAAAAAATAATGGTTCTTCTAAAATAGAATAGAATACAAAAGACGAATCTTTGAAAGAGTTCGCTGCCCAGTAGTGGATGTTACAAATACCACCCTTTAAAAGGGTGACACCAAAATGGGTAATAATTATCACGTCACAAAGCACATGTTAAATGAGGAGTTTAATGTGTAAAAGTTTTTTCTTTTTTATCTAATCTTGAGTTGACATTTTTACTTTAAAAAGAATTCCTTTGCAGAAATTACGAAAAATACATTAATAATAATAATAATTTGAACTGCTATCATCCCTTACATAGGTGTGTTTTTTCCTATATTTTCGGCCTAGTGCTCTAGATCTTCGCCTATCAGCCTCCTGTTCGTAAGGGTGGTCAAAAATGTATATATTTTTTTAAATGATAGATACGTAAAATGTCATCCATTTCAATATGTTACTATACTTACATAAATCACCACCCTTTAAATTTTCGTTTTTTTGACCACATCTATACTGTATATTGAAGACTGATACAAACAAATCAATGATATATTGCTAATGGCTACGTGACGTTTTTCGGTGTATTTTTTTTTTTCAGTGCACCCTTTTTGAATTTATATATAGGTAATTTTTGAATTTATTGGAGCACATTTTTGAATTTTTAGGAGCACAATTATTTTTTTCGGTGTACATTTATTTTATTCGGTGCACGTTTTTGAATTTATGGGTGGTCATTTTTGAATTTATTGGAGCACATTATGCAATTAATTGGTGCACATATTTTTATTTTTTTAGAGCACAATTATTTTTATTGGTGGACGATTTATTTTTCTCGGTGGACGATTTATTTTGACCCTTTAAATATAAATGTAAAAATGCTGATTTACAAGCAGCTTATCCGTCCTATCCTTACATATGGTTTTCTAATCTAAATAAAAATTTCATCTAGCCAAATGGAAAGAATTAGAAAATTCAAACACTAGTCCATTTGACTTCGCGGTTGTTGATGGAAGAAGCTCAATTGAACAATCTCGATGCTGTTTATGGTGGGGAAAGTGGAGCTCTCGTTGCCAGCAAGTTCACAGGGCACAAGAAAGGAAATTCGTTCGTGCAACGTAGCAGGATGTCCAGGAAACAAGGTTCATCAGAAAAAGGGCGAGGCGTTCGTAAGTGAATTGTATGAAGCAAACGCCGACGAGGACGAATGGTTTTTAGATTCCGGTGCCAGTGATCATATGACTAACAGGCGTGAATGGTTTGTCAATTTTGAGAAAATTGAAAGTCCGGTTGCTGTTAGAATTGGAAATGGTGAAAAAATATATGCATATCGACGAGGGTGACATCAACATACTGTCACAATAAAAAGTGGATTCCGAAGCATTTGTCAAGCGTTTTGTATGTTCCTGATATGACCAACTGGAGTGAATGCCAAGACACCTTATGAATTATGGTTTCAAAAAATTCCCAGAGTAGAGTGTACACTCATATTTCAAAATAAAATCTCCGGAAATTTGATAAGAAGACGAAACCAGAAGTGTTTGTCGGATGTTGTGATGACACAAAAGGATATCGTGAATGGTATGGGATGACTTTATTGTAAAGCTCTGGGAAAAAACCAGGCAAGGAATGTTGAGTCCGATCACTGAGTGCATTTCGCATCAAGTTACAGCTAAGAAGATAAATCAACGCTGTACTTGTTGTTTCAAAAGCATGCGTCGCAGTTCTGCAATGAATTCAAACGTATATGTAAGAGACCGTCGACAGATCGTATCTACAACGCTTTCGATACTGTGACGTCACAACAGCCACAATAGCCTACTTCACATACAAACCCCAAAAGACGGAGTAAACTGAAAATCAGACTTTTGCTTCAAACAAAAATCTAAAATATCTGCATATTACTTGCAATTGCATTCGTGGATGTGTACGATGATAAGGGATCTACATAAGCATCCTTCTTGTCAGAAGAAGCCGCACAAATGTCGCAATTGCCAAGATATCGCACATATGTTGATTTTAAATTGGGGCTTCTAAGTCAGTTCCGGCCGCCAAGTGGTGACACTTGAAAGGTTGAAAAGGATCTGATTAAAAAAAAAATAACACACGCCGGCAGTCTGAGGTTTTATGCGCCATTCCAGAATGTTCTGAACTGCCCCGCCTCCGTTAAGTTCGCGGCTTTGGCACGATCGCTCTTGGGCGGGATCGTCTTCAACAGACTTTTATTTTAGAATTACATTTAGTTGTCTAAATAATATCCTTTACTTTTACTCTACCCTATACTCTAACCTTATTGTGCCTGGCGCAGTTGATTTGATGGCGGTGGTTTTTAACGCTTTCTTGGGGCGTAATTTTGAAGTCCAAAAGCTTACACCACATATTACAGTGCGACGGTCCTGGCTGGGAATGTATATCAAAAGAGCAGTTAGCTCGACGGCGAGATAAGTGCGGTTCCGCCCCTGGATCCGTTAATCCCTTGTGGGACATAGGGCCAGTGTGCGATGCCGCACAGCGGATTCGTTGACCATTACGGGTTCACACGAGTGGTCAGTTCATGCTAATGTGCTGTTTGTGCTGTGCTA
>JANSTU010048974.1:0-22863 GCA_027564075.1 Bolitophila hybrida | reverse complement strand
ATTTTTTTGAAAAACTCAAAAGTAGCGTCACTTGAACCTCTGTAACTGGTAAACTAATCGTCGGAATGTCATGAAATTTTGACAGATATCTTTTAATGGTTGGTACTTCCTACAAATCATATGAACGATTACATCTGTGTCATCTTACGGTCTTATTGAGTGATGTATTATTACTGGAGGTTTATTTTACATATTATTATATAAAAGTACAACATTTAAAAAAAAATCAAAAATATAGAGAAATAACGGATTTATTGTAGATCTCCGCATGTGATATATAAAAATGGCCAAAAGGAGGGTGCTCAAAAAATGTTTGGTACTCTAAAAAAACTGCGAAATGTTCGAATTTCCTCAATGATCAATTTGTAGTACTACGTTTAGCTCCAAAAACGTAGTACTGCAAAATGATCAGGAACGAAATTTGAACATTTTGTATTTTTTTTATGCAATTTTGCCGAAATCGAAAATTATACTTGTAACAGAGTTATTATAGATATCAAACCAATAAAAAAAATAGAAACTAGTTCGAATTCAGCTCTAAAATAATTAAAATGTGAGCCAAAAAAAAACCTCGAAAACAGATAATTATTAAATAAACTATTTCCCAATATTACTCAAATGCTGTTCTATTTTTTATAATATCAAATTAACTCGAAATAAAATTAAATTTATTAGCCATATATTTTTTTAAATGTAGTATTTTGGCAGCCCAAAATAATGTAAACAAAACAATTATAAATGAAAAAAAGAACGTTTTTCTAGTCAGCTGGGGTGGGTCCGGCTCAGATGCGCGAAAATGAAAATAAAAATGTATCATATATATTTTACGCCAGTCTAGTAAAAAATGTTTGAGCAAATGACCTGATCCCCTATCGTTTGTTTATCTAAAAACTAAAACGGAGCCCAGCCACAGCGTACTCCCTTTTGTGAAGAATAACGGTGCGGCACGCGGCAAGCGATTGATTATGCTTTTCAGCGGACTCCGCTTCGTCATTTTCAGATAAACTCAGGCACTGCAGTTAACTATGATCACTTTTATATAAACACTACTCGCTTCTACGACTTTTACATGTTTTACTTATAAATAATTTGTTCGAAAATGTGTGTCCATAGTCTTAAACTTTAATTTTTCCAACCCATCCATCAACCACACTTATGTTCACTTGAAAATACACCTTTTAGTTAAAATTGGATTATCAATTTCATCCAGACCAACCACAGCTAAATTTGTGTTTAATATGTTTTTTCCCAGTTTCATACTAGAAAGCTGAGCAACTTATCACCTTTCCAATCATAAATAAATCATTCATTTTTGTGTTATCGCTATAGGAAATGTCCCACATGGCACACCTGTGTCTCATAAGCCGTATTATCAAATGTACCCCAACAATTTTTGTTCTCCCACACAGTTTGATCACCCGGTTCTTTTTTTCTGGAGAGATGAGGCAAAATATAATGATGCAGTTTTTTCTTTCTAGAACTATCAAACAATCATTTACATTTTAATGCAATGGTTTCCACACAAGAAATGTAACTAATCTTACCTCTTTGTGAAAGGAGGTGTGGATAAAAAAAAAACGTTAAAGCACTTCAAACTGCCTCCTTAACATTAACTTTTTAATCTATACATTACCAAACTTATCTATCAAAAGCTTATGACGCAATATAGAAAATGTTGTAATTATTCATCGTTTAAGCTGGTTAGCTGATAAGATAATACTTACTTAATTTATATTATCATTGTTTCTCATGATGACTATCAATAATTGTGTGTGTGTTTTTTTTTTATTAATATTGAGTAACTACTGCCCAAATTCCATTTGTCAGGAATTCTTATTACTTTGAGATTGTATATTATCTCTATATATTAAACTGACTAGATCACAGAAAACAAAAAAAGCCGTTTTGAAAACCGCAGAAAAAAATAAACAAATATTTTCTCTTTTTCGTATAGTTAGTGTATTCAAAATAACAAAAACATTAAAAGTGAGGAAAAACAGTCTTAAAAAAACAACAATAAAAAATCGTGAACATTCTGTGAGTTTACGATATGAAATGTCTAGCCGAGGTTACGCCTCCCGTTGGCATCATCGGGAGAGCGGATGCTATGCCTATTAACAATAACAACAACAACGATGACGATCCGATTGCTTCCAGTTTTGTCCGTAGCCCGGACAGTAGTTACAATGACTCTGATCTGCACTGTGGCAGTCTGGACAGTACAACATCTGACACAAATGACACGTTCATCGAGCAACAAATGCGACCAGTGAACAAACACCATATCGGCACCAAGAATCGACTGATATCAATAGACAGTGGTTTCGAGAGTATCGGCAAGTCAACGAAACCGATCGTTGACACAAGTCTGTCCACCATGGAGGTGAACATTAATGACGATGATGAGACACAGGACATTATTCATGCCCTCAAAAGCGAGCAAGATCGCGCAAACTGTGATTTAGACAAATGTGATATAGTTAAGGAAAAATTTAAGAAAAATCGCACGACCACTTTGAATACGTTTGACGATAGCATCTTGGATCCGTTGCTTATCAATAAATCGGATGGTCTACAGGATGTACTGTACTATGTGGACGAGAATGGTAGTCCGAAAATTCGTGAGAAATTCTCGCGTAAGGCCAAACAACAAAAGGAGACGGAGGGCAAAAAGAAACTAACATACGGCACCGAAGAGTGCATTGACACATTTCTGCTGGAAGATAAGACACCGTCTTGCGTGAGCATATCGTGGCTGTTTCGTAAAATGAAAGCTTCCTTTCGTAAGTGTATATTATAAATCAATTTACAGTGAAAACTGATATATTTTTTTGTTGTATAAAGTAACCTATCGACTTTTGTGACTTTTTTAAAGATTTCCATGTTTATTTTAAAATTTTGTGTGTATATTTGTTTCCTCTCTTTTGACACCAATTTGACGTTTGAATTTAAGTCTCGTAATGAAGAAGAAGTTGTCCATTATGGTGCCAAATGCTGCTAGCGTTTCCTGTGTATCACTAAAAAAGAATGGTAATTGTATTTGTTTACAGTTTTTTTTTTGCGATACAAGTTCTAATTGATGCTAAATAGTATTCTTGTCCTAATTAGAGGTTTCTCAAGTTTAATTAAAAAGCGTGTCACGGTCGCGATACTCCATTGACCGCATTTATCTGATTCGTTGTGTTTTTTGTCATTTAAATGACATTTACTATTACTTTGTTTGTGTGCATTCAGATCAAATTTATTGATTAGAAATATTAAATTGAGATTTTTGGAGTTGATGCCAGTGAACGTTCATTTTGTAGACTATTAAAAACCTAAAAAATATAAATAATAATACGTAATATTTATTATGTTTCTATAAGAATATATTTTATAATGTTTAGTATTTTTTTTTTTGTTTTTAGGCTAATTTGCTAATTCAGCTGAATGTCTTATTCTGCTAAACATATATAAAGAACTAACGCTGTCGAATGGGCCATTTGGCAAAAAAGCAGTTTATTTTTTTTAAATTCGACCAAATGGCTTTGGCTAAATGACAGATTTGACAAATAAACATTGAATTCAAATGAACCGTTTACATTCTGACAAATGTATTTCGACCATACGATCTTAAAGAATATGTTTTTCTAATAATTTTCGTGGTCATCATTTTTAAACATAATTTAGCACACACCTTTGTTTACTTATTCTCGAAAACCCATAGCTCTTAAAATGCACACAACGTAAAACTTGAAAAACAAATACTATACTGTTGTATATATTTTATGGGTACATAATTCTGAATAAATATTTTTTTTGTAAGTCTGCAACCATGAAATGTTGTAACTAACTAAAATTAATTTTATATTTTTAAAATTCACGGTTCTCAAACTAAAAACCTCTAAAACACATTATCGGTACATTTATTTATTTTAAAAAAATATATAAAAAGAAAAGTTTGTACTTTGAAGACATTATGTATTCCTGAAAACCCATAACTCTTAAAACACGTTCCACTCAAAACAACACACTTCTGATATTTAATTATTGTAAAAGCAGCTACGATAAAAGTTAATAAAAAATGAATTGTAAAAAATCGTGTAAGAGTTGCATTATCAACAGCAAATCCTCCTCATACTCATTGAACTAAATCAAGACCTAAATAGGTTTTATATTTATTTTAAATTAAACCTATAAAAATGGCACATAATGCACATTTTTAGTGCCATTTTACTAGTTTAGTGTTCCTTTCAAAAAAAATGTTTTATGTAAAATTAAATAAAATATTTTTTTCTGAAAACCCATAACTCCTAAAATTCGTACCATTCAAAATACAAGCAGGTCATTCTAGTAAATTCCTAAAACAGATTTTTTACAATTATTTCTGTGAAAAAATATAAGGAAGAAATGATTTAATTTTAAGACAATATTTATTCCTGAAAACCCATAACTCTTAAAACACGTGACACTCAAAACCCACATCTAGATATTAAAAAACAAAGAAATACTTCATTTGCCATTTTTATAGGTTTAATTTAAAATAAATATATATGTTTAGTTTTTTTTCTTCAAAAAATCATTTTTATATAAAACAGAATATTTATTTCTGAAAACCCATAACTCCAAAAATTCGTACCATTCAAAATACACGCCGGTCCATCAAGTGAAAGCTTTAAACCGAATTTATACAATTATTTCTGTGAACAAAAATATGAGGCTGAAAAGTTTTTAATTTTAAGACAATATTTATTCCTGAAATCCCATAACTCTTGAAACACTTGCCACTGAAAACACACTTCTGTTCTGATATTTAAAACCTAAATCATAATTTTTGTGCCATTTTTATAGGTTTAATTTAAAATCAATTTACAAGTTTTTCAAAAAAAAAACATTTTTATATAAAATAAAATATTTATTTCTGAAAACCCATACCTCTTAAAATGTGTACCGTTAAAAATACACGATCTTTACACTGAAAACCATTCTTTTCTACTTTTTTCCACATTTTGTGTTTCTGATCCATAATTCTTAAAATTTGCTACAATTAAAAAGAAATAGGAATATTTGTGAAACATAGGTAAAGTTTTAAGGAAAAGAAATCATATACTTTCTGTGACTGCTTGCAAAAACTATGAAAGTTTGAAATACGTTTTTTTTGAAATTAAATCCACTGACCAAATATAGTGTAGTGAATCTTTCAATACATATCCACAAAAAATCATCTCATCTTTGAGAAAGGAACAAATTACGTTTTTTTTATAAATCAAGATATTAATTTTCATTTTCAAAAAGAGTGCAGCTTTTTGATTTTTTACACACTAAATAAGTCTAGTTTTTAGTAAAAAAAAAACTGTCTACAAAAAAAAATAATAATGCTTTTTTTTTAAATCATGGATGTTATCTCGGTTTTTATTTATTGATTTAAAAGCTTTGGCCACCAACCGCGTCTAGTTCCGCAACTATCTTGCTGATGCCCTATGTCCCGATTAGGGATCAAAGGAATCTATATATATATATATATATATATATATATATATATTTACGTGATTTAATATAATAATTGAAACATTTATATTCTATTTTCTATCAGTTTACTATCACTTATTGTAGTATTTAAGAGCTTTCGTAGTCATGTAAATTTACTATGCCCTGAATAACTTTGATTATTGATTATTTGATTATTACCAACATTAAGCTGTATGGGTTTTAAGTTTTTTTGGATTTTGTTATTTTTTCGGAAAGAAAATGCGCTCTTCTTCTATTTTTCTGTTTTTTTTTTTTATTTTTTATTTTATTTAACCGTAATTGAACAAACCCACAAAATTGCATTACTTCCTATAAATACATTATCATAATGGCCTTTCTTATTAAGTGTAGTTGGTTTATTTTTGGTGTTTATTGTCTGACAACAACAATACGATTATTGCAATTTAAAAAGATTAATGCATCATATCGTTACCATTCTCCCACACTTGTACAAACAAACAGATACACATATACATACATATATATTTAATTATATGTTTATCGCGCATCTAATTCTCATTGCATAACTTGTTTACTGCGACTAGCTCGAAACTAGCCGTAATCTGTGTTCTATTCTTTGCGTCCAAAAATACACTTTATATTATTCTAGTGTGCGTGGCTGTCGTTTTATGTTTGTCTGGTTTTGCAAACACACGCACATTAGCATGTATATGTGAAAATTTGTTCTGTTTGCTTGCGGACTGATCTCGTGACACAAAACTCCTATATCTGGGTGTGTGTTAGTGTGTTTATGTACGATTTACTAGCACACCTATAGCTTTGTGTATCTGTGTATTTAGTCATGACTAAAATAAACAACGCATTTGGGCAGCTTTTCTCTCGCTTGAGCTAATATATTTTATTGGAATCGAGCATGTGGCAACATTTTGCATATATTGAAGTGACCTTTTTCCTCTGACCTGCCTGGCCTGATATTTTAATCTTCTGCAGATATATTATATACATGAAATTTTTAACTGGATGCATTTGTAAGTAGTATACCACCGAATGTTCTCCACATAATCTATATTCAGTGTGTGTGTTTGTGTGTGTGTGTGTGTGTGTGTGTGTGTGTGCGGTGCTATATTTTGGGTCACTGGCAAACACCTGGAAACACTCGTACACATGAACTATATAAGATTAATCGATTGTACAGTTTACACGCTTATCGATTTGGGTTTTCGTACTCGGCTCGCTTGTACACACCTTGTTCACCATTCTGTATACAGAGACTTGACGATAACACACTCACGGTTTTTATAGGATGTGTGAGAGTCATAGAATAGTCAAGTTTTTGGTTGAGAAATATATTGGGATATTTTTGTTTAATTAAATTTATAATTTTAAATATTATATATGTTTTAAAATTAGTTTTATTTTTTTTGTTTTTCGGTTTCTGTTTTAATAAATGTTTTGCACCCTTTTCTTAATGATCAATGGCTTAATGTTTTGAATGGGGTGAGTCTACAAGTACGTAGGCCACAAAATGGACCCATTGTACTGGATAGAGTAGGTCCAAAATATAAAAGCAGTTTTTTTATATTAAGCATGGAATTGGTAAAAATAACGTGAAACAATCATTTTCTTTTCTTGATATTTACTTTTTTAATATTTTTATTATTTGCCAGAAATAGAAAAATTTAAGCTAAAAGCTTTTAAAATCTTATGATTGTAACTATTTTTATTATTATTATTAATATTATGAAATAAGGTCTGTGCTTTTTCTTAAAATAAAATATTATTAATATTTAAAAAAATGCTGAATTTAAATCGGCAGCAAATATTATATCGATTGGGCGACATTCAAATGGATTTAACAATCATTTTATAAAAAATCTATATAAAAATATATACACAAAAACAGCAGCAAATTTAAAAAAATTAAATTGTTTAAATTTTGACGAAAATTTATATACCGACTGTGGCAAAAAAATAATAATAATTTCGTGATGGCAAATTTTAAAAAATAAACCTAAATTCCTGCCAAAAAATGTTTGTCTTTTATACCTGCGACTTTTGTGCCAATTGTCGTCGGTATAAATTATACAGACGTAAAATATTGAATCATAAAATTCAACTCTGGATTTTTTTATTGACGTTTGGCAACTTCTTTGCCGAAATTAAGAACAAATTAGGGTCCTTTTGTCTTAAAGCAAAATAGCAAAATCATAAATTTCAACTCTAGAAAAATATTTATTTTTTCAAATGTCAAAAAACGTTCAAAATAGTTGTTAAAAATGGTCAGTAATTTTTTTGTTGACATTTGGCAACTTTTTGCCGAAATTAAGGGCAAATTAATTAGGTGTCTTTTCTGTCAAAATTTGCCAACCGCGTTGTCAAAATAATTGTTAAAAATGTGTGTCCATTTTGATAAAAGTGTTTAAAATTTTATCAAAATGTCGGCAAGTCATTTGCTAGTTTTTTTTCTTTTTTTAAAAATGTTGCTACTTTTTGTGCCATTTGATATTTAAACCTCAAGAAAAAAAAACAAAATAATAAATCGAATTTTCTTTTAGTGCCATTTGCCATGCAAAATACTGAATCATAAATTTCAACTCTAGAAAAATCAAAACTTCTGAATTTTGTCTCTAATGTAAAAAAGAAACGTCTAGAATTTATTTTGCAGAAATTTGGTGCTAATAACGTCTCTGCGCCGTCACAATTTGCCAATCATCCTGTCAAAATAATTGTGAAAAAAATGCCGTACAATCTTTTCCAACTTCGTTGTAATAATAGATAATAGACCAAAATTTTTTAGTATTATTAATAGAAAATGTTGTCTGTGTTAATTTTTTTATTAAAATTCGTGTCAATTCTAAATATTTTATCAAAAATCTCACTGAACACTATAAAACGAATTTTTGAGGACGTTGAAAAGTTTTGTCAAAATATAATTAACATCATAATCACTAAATAATAAATTAAACAACTGTTTTTTCCGTTAAATACCGTTTAAATACTTATTTATTTTAAAATGACAATTAAAAAAAAAAATTGCTTCTAAATCACTAAATTTCCATATCCCTTTCGATAAAATTAAAAACATCAAATTTTGCCCGATGGTGACAAGTTTTGTAAACATTTGATCAAAATCTTAATCAATAAACAAAATAAAAAAATATTTTTCCGTCAAATTTAAAAAGCCAAACTTCTTTGCCTTGTCAAAAAATGTAAACGTCAATTGTTTGCCAGTCATGACAAATAGAATGGAAATATTTTATCAAAATTTCACTGAACACTATAATTATCAAACTTTTTTTCTTTAAACCTTGACAACTTTCTCAACTTATTTGTCAAAACTTTAGTGAAAATCTTAATCATTAAAAAAATGTTATTTCCGTCAAATTGACAAAGCCAAATTTTGCCTACAGTAACATGTTACTGTAGTCAAATGTTTGCCCGATGGTGTCAAATTTTGTCAAAAAAAAAATCAAAATTTGTTTAAAATCTTTAAATTAAATGTTTCTACAAATTGAATTGAAATATTTTATCTCAAAATTTCACTGAAAAATTGTTTTATCCGTCAAATTGACAACGGTGAATTTTTTTTATCAAAACATCGAAAACGGCAAAAAAATTAAAATTTATTTAAAATCTTTAAATTAAATTTTTCGACAAATTGAAATGTAATATTTTTATCTCAAAATTTCACTGAACACAAACTGCTTTCTGACAAATTTAAACGCCAAATTTTGCACCTTTGCACCACATTTTAAAATTAAAATTAATTAAAATTAAAATAAAAAATATTATATTATATTATTATTAAATTATTTATAACAATAATATAATAATAATAAAAAATACATTACTTCCAACAATTCCATTTTACAATGCACCACCCACCCTGTTTTATATAATCTGTGACTAACTATCCTATATTTTCAACTGGAACACCTGACAATCAACTATTCCGATCACATTAAATAAATATCCGAGTATATCATACATTTTAACCGAAAATTTTTGAAGATTCCTTGTCGTGTCCTTGATTGTATACCAATTCTAATAACTTTGGGGGTCGCATGTACAACGGCGCCCGCGCGATACTCATTATAATTTAATAGTTTCGTTTTTACGAATCAATTTTATTGGATGTCGACGGTCAAAAACAACAACAACAAGAACACCTACCTACCGACGACGACAATGTATGTGTATGTGTACTCATTCAGTTGACTATAATATTGCGCATTGAATTGGTGGTAGTTGTATTTTCGGTGTATTCACTTTAGTATTTAGTATATATTTAAATGGATCTGAGTCGTATTCTTTTCCGTGATTTCAAGCGAAGTTAGAAAGAGATTTTGTTGAATACAACCTTATTATTAGTATTAATTATTGTTGTTTTTTGTCTGTTTCCGCAGGTAAAGATGGTTCTAAAGTCACAACCGTTGTGGCCACGCCTGGCCAGGGATCGGACCGTGTACAGGAAGTCTCGTACACAGACACAAAGGTTATCGGTAACGGAAGCTTTGGCGTCGTATTCCAGGCAAAGCTTTGCGACACCGGCGAAATGGTGGCTATCAAGAAAGTTTTACAAGACCGACGATTTAAGGTATTTTGTCTTAGGATTTATAAATAAAATAGCAATTATAATTTTTTTTTTTTTTATGTGTGAACAGAATCGAGAACTTCAAATTATGAGGCGACTGGAACATTGCAATATTGTGAAACTGAAATATTTCTTCTACTCTAGCGGAGAAAAGGTATGCAAAATTTTGAAATAAAATCATGTTTATGGCGCTCTTTATTTTTACTTTATGTGAAATTGTGATATTTATTTTCTATTTCTCGTTTTCTTATGGTTAATTTTATTTATATATGGCAACTTTTGCGGTTCGTCACGCTCCTCACAAAACAAACCAAATATGCAGATGGCCGAATTTCCCATCGAATTGGGCATATTTGCGGGGGCCTTGCAAACACAGGTACCGGTCACAGACTAGTATGTCTATCCGAAAGCCGTGTTGTCCATCCAATTGATATAATAATTCCAATTAGATTTTATCTCACCTAAACCAACCCCCTGTATTTAAAAGGCTGATATTTTACACGCAGTTATTGTTGATTTTTATGTCCACTGGTGCGGCGCGCTTATTCCATTTTTGCTCGTGCTATGAATCTGCTTTTTGTCATGAATGCTCATCATTTCCTGGATATTAATTAGATAAAGACAAAACGTTAGAGTGATGGAGTTTTGTTGATCTCTGTTTGGACATTTTAGTGTAGTTTTCAGCTGATTCATGGGATTACGATAAATATCCAAAAATCGTCCTTGTATGCATTTGGCCGAATCTCGTTTAGCCGAATAAGGTATTTGGCCGAAAATCATTTTGGCAGAGAAGCATTTAAGCCGAAAAGCCAAAGTAGCCAAAGTACCGAATGAGCCAGTTGGCCGAATTAGCACTTTGGCTTAAAGTCATTTACTCGAAAAATGATTAGTATAATTTTGTATGAAACTTTTTTGTTTGAAGGCAAAAAACAGCTATCGAATGTGTAACTAGAGCCCGGTTTTTCCAAATATAAAAGCTAATTAAATTTTTCAATATAGCCAAAAATAGATACACACACAAAAAACGTGTTTTTCAATTATATCAAGAATCCAATATATATTCAAAGATAACATAATATAAATAACCCGAAAAGCGCTGCATTGCCTCAGTTTACACCAGAGTGGGATTCACGTACATTTTTACATAAGAAATACTTACAATAAAATGCATATGAAAAAAGAATTTTATATTTCTACAGTACTAAAAAAAATGAATTCAAAGCAATTTCGTGTGTTGATTTATCATTGCTTTTTGATGGGTAAACATACCATCACAGCCAAAGCATGGCTTGTTAAGTGTTATCCGTACTCTCCCCTATCGAGACAAACGGTGGAGAAGTGGTTTGCTGATTTTAAACGTGGCCGTACAGACACTGATGATGCTGAACGGCTCTGGAAGGCCAATTGATGTGGTTTCACCGAAAAACATCAAAAAAGTCCACCGAATCGTTTCCGAAAACCGAAAAGCCGGAGAACCACCACCTTCAAAGCGGCCAAAATCGCAAAAGTCGGCTGGTAAGGTTATGGCGTCTGTATTTTGGGATGCGCACGGAATTTTGTTCATCGACTATCTTGAGAAAGGAAGAAAAATCAACAGCGAATACTACATGGCACTAATAAGTGCGTTTGAAGGAAGAAATTTCAAAAAAACGGCCACACATGAAAAAGAAAAAAAAAAATTTTCACCAAGACAATGCACCGTGTCACAAGGCGATCGCAACGTTCGAATTGCTTCCGCACCCACCGTATTCTTCAGATCTGGCCCCGAGCGACTACTACCTATTCGCAGACCTGAAACTGAAGCTTATTTTTTTTACAAAAAAAGGTGTCGAATTGCTAGAGCGGCGTTGGACTGATTGTTCACTCTTGAAGGAATGTATGTTGATGAATAAGATTGAATTTTTCGAAAAAAAATGTGTTTTTCTTAGTTATCCTACAGACTTATTGAGTGATGTGTTAGTAGTAGGACATTGTTGCAGTCCAGCGATATATTCCTCGCGCTGTCAGTTCAGCTTTTTCAGCTGATTTTGTCTAAGTTAACTGCTTCGCCAAAAAAAATGACCTGATTAAGACACGCTTCGACTTGGCACATTCATTCTCTCAAAAGTTAGGAGCGTCTGACCAATGAAGTTCCTAAAGTCTACCGAATGTAGGGGAACCAGGTTGGATCATGTGCTTTTTTTGTCCATAAGAGATTCTGCTAGCTGTCTGGACTAACCGTTTTTTAAGATTTTTTTTGTAAGACCGATATCCTTTATCCTTTGGGCCCCGAAGACGTGTGCACAGTCCGAATAAAGATCAAGCAATGAAAAATTGCTCGTAATATAGTTAAAACAATTTGATGTTTTCAACATCGTCCACCAACTCGAATTATACCATGTTCATTTTGAAATATGTTTTGGGCCTTTAAAGGTGTCAAGTCTCGACTGGTTCCAAAAATGCTGAATTTTCTTGAACAACAGCGTCGTGTTGATGAGTGTGTGTGAAACAATGCTCTCTGACTTGGATCTACGCTTACGACCCAGAAACAACCGACCAATCAAGTGAATATCATGCCGAATATCAAGACCTCTTCAAAATCGCTCAAAAATCAAGGTGCTGTTGACTGTTTTCTTTGATTTTCGTGGTGTGGCATTATGAATTCCTTCCACCCGGTCAAACTGTAAACAAGGAATAGTGTTGGCTCCGCTCCGACGGCTATACCGGAAGAAGGCTTTTTGGCATGCTTCGAGGACTGGAAAAAGAGGAGGCATAAGTGTATTATTTCGGAAGGGGACGAAATAGATGAAGAAGAATAAATAAAGATTTTTTGATTTATAAAATATTCCGACTGGTTTTTGGACACTGTAGTACATATTATTTTTCGTAAAAGACGCCATTAAACTCTCGGACCTAAAAAAAGTAAGAGCCGTGGCAAATGTCCTTGTAAAATTGGACGTTACAAAACGTCTAAAAAGAGGTCCTATGCAATGCCGCAACTGCCACATGTTGGGACATGGGTCATCACATTGCAACCTCCCAGCTCGCTGCGTTTACTACGCAGAACATCACAAATCAAAAAAATGCAGCGGAGCCCATTAGTCAACGCTTACTGGCTGATTTCGTAGACCGCACTGGACGCTCTAAATACGTTGAAATCAGAAAACGAGTAAACCACAAGGCTTTCAAAGCGCAACGCCCAGAACGTCCACAATGACAGAAATGGACCAATGCACCTCCTCCCCCACCACTATTCGCCAGTTATGCCTCGGCAGCTAAGCATGGAAAACAATCCAACAAAACATCTCAACCAACTAACGATTCGAAATTCTAGTTATTGTCACGGACATCTTTCAATCTACCAAGAACTGCAAAACTCGAACGGACATAATGCAGTCCATTTTCACCCTTACACTCAAATAGGTCTTCCCATAACTCAATAAAGATACTCCAATGGAATGCAAACAGCATCCAAAATAAATTATTGGAACTCCTCGAGCTCCTTAAAAGAACCAAAGTCGATGTAGTTCTTCTTAGTCACAAGGAAAAATTTGATATACCTGGCTTTAAGACACAGCTACAGAAGACATCAACAGATATATAGTATAGAGTGTTTTACTGCAATAATTAAATACGCTCGTGATACAGCAATCCCGTTCAAGCGGAATCAGGTTAAAACTATGAATAAACTTGATCAAGCTTCGAAATCCTACCAAAAGGCAATGGCAACAGACACGAACTTCACACAAAAATGCAGAAGTAGACTTCGTGAACCGCGCCAATAAAACCAACACTTCCAAAATACCATTGGTGCATTCGAGAAAGGTGACCGAAAATACTGGCAAACCAGAGCATCTGCACCTTTGATTGATAGATATACTCTTGTACACACAGCATCTGGAAAGGCCAACCTGCTCGCCGAAACTTTTTCCAGATCCCACACATTGACATCTGGACAACATCCATAACCAGCCCACAGAATTAGCCGTAGCCAATTCAGTCGTAAACTTCCGTAATATAACCATAGAAGACGTGCCACGTACAACACCCGGTGAGATTACTAACACAATAAAAACCTTTCAAGGCACCCGGAGTAGACAACATACAAAACACATTGCAGCAAGTGGAATATCTCGGCTATCTTATTTGTTTTCTACATGCATGAGACAATGCTATTTCCCCAGCATCTGGAAACATGCTAAAGTCGTCGCGATCCCAAAGAAACGAAACGAATCGTAAATATAGTGAAATCGGAAGTGAAAAGACGCGAATTAATTGTTCGATTTTCTAAAGAAAATCCGCTATGGAGTCAGAAAACCATTGTAACAAGGTAAACGTTTCACAATGTGCTAAAGGAATTTGATAGAGACTTGAACGTTGCCATGTCAAATCTGTTTTGCCATTAATGGACTAGACAGATATAGAATACAAGTTAACAAGCCATGGAGCGATACACTCCCCAAGAACGCAATTCGATTCCCCGGTCATCCGACACCGACTGCGCAAAGACTACCATCGGGGCATTTTTTTTCGAGAACGCCGCTGGTCAAACGATAACAGTGGACGGTGCCGGTGCGTGAATTAGGACTGGAGGACATGAGGTTCGAACAGGACGGCGCCCATTTGACCGATATCATCTTCTAATTCTATTCTAATTCTAAAGGTTCAAATAAACATAATCAAAAAACCGATTCTAAGTTTTTCATTTAGAAAAAAAATTAGAGCCAAACAACATCGGATGACTTCTTTTGGTCCACCTTGTAGTAGTATACCGTAAAAGAGGAAAAGTCGAGAAACAATTTAGAACAATACAAAAGTCAAAGTTCCTCAAAAAGTTTCTTGTGGCAATATTATTGGTGAAATTTATGTGAAAGATTGCCTCCAGAAAAGATTGCTGCCATTTATTAGAAAACACAATTTCTTTTGGCCTCTTGCCAGCAAAGTGTTCCTCAAATGATACAAAGACAATAACATCAAAATAGTTGCAATATTTTTAAAGAAAAATGTATTTATTGGAAAATTTCGCGTCCGGTCATATATTCCAGATTGATCGAGTAGTTTAATGGGAATATAACACGTCGAACACAGCTGAAGATTTTCGATTCTCTCTCCTTCCCAATTTTGCCATTCCAATTATACTGTGAGAGACTCTCTCAGTGACGTCAAATAGGTTTTCTTCAGAAAACATCAAAAAAACGCGTAAAATTGTAAAACATTATAATAAATAATACATTCAAATGGAATTGGGAATCCCTAGATCTTCTGTTTATTTCATTCTGACTGAGTCTTTTGGCCTTCAAATAATAATTTCTCGATTTGTACCATACAAACTAACTGATGACCAAAAAAATTGATCGCATTGAGCAAAAAAATATTTTTACTAATTAAATAAATCCATTGAAATCTAGTTACTTTGCCTGGTATATTCTGCTAATTCATATCATCAAGGTAAAAATAGATTATTCCTTAAAAATTGATCATTTCGTTATGAATTCAAGATTGTCATTTCGAACTGCAATAGTGCTTATAATCATAGCTTTTCTCTCTGAGCTTTGGTAGTCTGCCTAAGCCCGATAAAACGAGAACTAATCAATGAAATCAATATTCATTGTAATTTGGCAATTGCGCTGTAAATTCGAACATTATTTTCCTGTAGTTTCGAGTATATTTCTCTGCTGCTTTGCAATAAATCTATTACATTTTTGTTGTTTTTTTTTTTCATACCCATCATCAAATAATTGTTTTATTAATAATACCCCTTATTCATTATAATCCACAGAAAGACGAGGTATATTTGAATTTAGTGTTGGAATACATACCGGAAACCGTCTACAAAGTGGCGCGTCAATACGCCAAGAGCAAACAAACGATACCTATCAACTTTATCAGAGTAAGTAGCCCCTCGTCCTAAATAAAACAAAACATTTTTACAACTAATACGTCTTTGCAGCTTTATATGTATCAACTGTTCAGAAGTTTAGCGTACATTCATCAAATGGGAATATGTCATCGTGATATCAAGCCACAGAACTTACTGTTGGACCCCGAGACAGCTGTACTGAAGCTGTGCGATTTTGGCAGTGCCAAGCAGTTGCTACCTGGCGAACCGAATGTCTCGTACATTTGCTCCAGATATTATCGAGCGCCCGAATTGATTTTCGGTGCCATTAACTACACTACCAAAATTGGTGAGTCAAAAGAAAAAAAAGAAATACATTTAATTTAAATAATAACATATATATATATTTGCAGATGTTTGGAGTGCCGGTTGTGTTTTGGCTGAGCTGCTGCTCGGACAGCCAATATTCCCGGGTGACTCTGGTGTTGATCAGCTCGTCGAAATCATCAAGGTGCTAGGAACGCCGACACGGGAACAGATTCGTGAAATGAATCCCAATTATACCGAATTCAAATTCCCACAAATCAAAAGTCACCCTTGGAACAAGGTACGTTGGAAATGGGACGATCGTCACTCACACATAGCCATATCACAGAACGATCGTCACTCTCTCACACACACACACACATATATTTATCGAAGCCATTACAGAATTACGAATACCCATCGAACCGACTGAGATTTCAATCGATTTCGATTTCAGTTACTCCTCGAACGAATGTCCTTTCCACAGACCACTACGCGACATCAACGCCTGAGAGTAAGAGATTTCGTTGGCGGATTGTATTGGCTCTTTTGTGTTTTTCACATCATTAAATTCTGAATTCAATCCACCTCAACGTATCATATAAGCCATTTGGTTTCTAACCGAAAACCTAAAGCGTGCCACGTCTAGTGTATATAATAATCTCATAAAATACATTATTGAACTCTTCTCGCCGCATCCCGAGTGTAATCCAGCTGTTTTTGAGTTCAATTGATTTCGACCTGTAGTTTAGTCGATTTTGTGAGTTCTTGCAGTCCTGACTCTCTTTCTCTCGTTCTCCCAAAGCTATCCAAAATACAAAAGAGTTCATAGTCAGCGGCGTTATATTGTGAATGATCGTATTTGTTTGTGATTGGATGATGACTCAAAAACACTATTATACACATATAAAAAAAAACACTAAATACTATTAAATTATATCATTTGTTTGCGCTTCATTTTGTTTAGGTATTCCGAGTTCGTACTCCACCAGAAGCAATTAGCCTAGTTTCGAGACTGCTCGAATACACACCGAGTGCACGAATTACGCCGTTGCAGGCGTGCGCCCATTCGTTCTTCAACGAATTGCGAGACAGCAATCAACAACTTCCAAACGGTCGTGCTCTGCCGCCGTTGTTCAACTTTACTGAGCAGGGTAACTTTTAATTAATTTACAATCGAATTACAATAATAATTGAATTATGTTTACCAGAACTTCAAATACAGAGCAGTTTGAATGCCAGTCTAATGCCACGCTCGCAGCAACAGGCCAGCGAAAACTCGACAAGCGGATCACCGACTGGAGCCTCTGCGTCCGGTGCTGGCTCCAGCGGAATCACTCCCCAGTCTACAGGCCCAGTATCAAGTGGTGAGTACGCTGACGAGACCGACGAGATCGATGCAATTGTCGTTGCCGCCGAAATCTAAACAAACAAACAAAAAATAAAACAAAAAAACAAACAATCTGTAGTCCTCTATGAACAGCATAAGATTAATAATACTCTTATTATAAATAATAAACAAAAATAATATTATATATATTTTTTTTTTTTTTGCAAATTGTTTAGACATATTTTTTTTTGTATTTTGCTGTATTCAGTTTTAAATTTTATTTTGGAAAATATAATATAATTTTATTGATTATTTTTTATTGTTGGTATTTTTAAGTGAACTTTGTATTTTGTTAGAGGCATCACTCTAGTTTCATATGTTACCCAAAAAAGGGGGAAATTAGTATGATAAATTATAATCACATAAAAGTCACACGACTTTAAAACGAAACGAACGAAACGGACTTCTTTTTGTGGGTGTATTTGAAGAGCAAAGTTTACATCGACAAGCCGCAGACCATAGCTCAGCTCAAAGCCAATATTCGCCGGGAAATATCGCTTATTACCACCGTGACGAAAACAACCATTTGCCGATTTAAAAAGGGATCGAACAACCACCGAAAACGCAAAGCACCCAGGTCGTCAGGAAAACATTTTCAAAATTGTTTTGTCTGATCGAAAATTGAAGTTGCAAGACATAGCTGACATCTTAAACATATCAAAAGATACCTTTTAAAAAATTGTGCATGAAAATTTGCATATGAAAAAAATGCTTTCCAAGTGCTGCGCTTGCTCACAGTGGAACAAAAACAACAACGAATAGATGATTCAGAGTGCTGTTTGGAGCTGTTTATGAGTGATAAAAAGAAGAGCCTCTCAAAAGCGTCCGAAGACACAACAAAAATTAAAACGATTTGAGATTCGAATTGCTGCCACACATTCCATATTCCCCAGAACTAGCCCATCTGACTTTAAAAAAAAAAACATCACAGTACAAAAAGTGAGGCAGCAAAAGAGATTTTACAAGTTTCATATAAGTGATATTTAGAGCTGCTGCTTAGAACAGTTGGAAGATCATTGACGAATAACGAGAGTAAGAGCAGACCAAAAAACCGATCCTTACGGGACGCCAATGGATTTCAATAAGAATGAGACTAGCAATTGGGGCCCATAGCACTCCAATAAAGATGAAAGCCAGTATGAAATAACTTTCTCAAATTTAAAAGTATTCCATAAGATCCTCTAAGTACGCCACTTTAAACGAAAACGATACTAACCCAAGATGGCCGATCAAACTACCAAAACCGTTTACGATGATTGGAAAAAAACTATATTGGCGGAAGTGATTATTGATGTAAACATTAAAATAGAATAGGTTGCAAGAGGACACAAAGACCATGGACGATGAAACTAGATAAAGAGCTAACCAAATTCCTACCAACAACTATTTTGAGCATTTCAAGAAGATATTCGCCCAACAATTTGTGTATATACGAAATCTCTCAATTCATTAATTGCAATTAAAAACATGCACAAAAAAAAACAAATATCACTAAAATACAAAATGTGGTGAGCCCCAATACAATACTAGTTTAGTGCCTCTCATTGTAGACCATCACGTTAACCTAACCGATTACCAACATCTAATCAACGACTAGACACTCACGAAAACGTAAAAAAATAAAATAAGAAAGAAATATCTGTAGCTAGAAGAATACAAATCTCACGAGCAATATTAACAATATTAACTAGACTAAGTCTTGACATTACGAAGGTAGAAATAGAAAGAATGCCATCTGAATTACAACAATCTCAAATTATTATCAAAGTAGTACTCTTAAGCAGCTACATATTTCTCCCAATGGTTCTGCCATTGTCGGAAGCACCGTTGGAACGCTTATTTTGGGATGGCTTTCAGCTGGACCATCACATTATGCGATAGTCTGAAATCTGGTCCCTTTCGGAGGCATTATCAGCCTTGTGAAAAGCTGGAATCCACACGAATCAATGTCGAGAGTATGAAGCATGTCAAACTACCTTTGTGCTTAGAGGAACCTCTCGATATTACTCCTCGCTGATGGTAGTGTAGCTTGTGGTGTGTACTCGTAATGAACCACACCACTGGAGTCAAAGCAGACGGTGAGCATGACTTTGACATTGCTGCGAACCTGCATGTCCTCTAAGATCTTCAAACGCAGTTGCCGCTATTCAATCGACATTTTATCAAAACCGAAAATTCGTGTGTTCTGTTTGATTGCGAGTTTACATTTGTCTAGCTAAACACAACTTTTTACTTACAGCACGGATGCGAGAATGTAAAGGGAGTCATTCGCATCTCTACACATTACATTTGTCTAGCTAGAGCTAGCTAAACACAACTTTTTACGTTCTCCCCTACTTTACAGCACGGAGGCGAGAAAGTAAAATGAGTCATTCGCATCTCTAAGCAGATGTCGAAAATACGACTTTCACATATGAAATTCTTTGCCGGACCTTCTGAAGCAATGCCGAAAGGTAGTTTCGGGACACACAGGCCTCACAAGCCAGTGGATCTCTCTTTTTCAAGATATAGCAACTAACCACAACTATAATAGAGAGCCAACTCCACGATACAGGCGAAACTATACAAAAATATTTGCAATTCATATTTGGAATCTGCAAATTGCTGCCAATCAAACAAGAGACTTTAGATAGACTTGTTGCTCACGCAAAACTCGTGTTTATCAAGAATCAGTTAAAATTGTAATAATGAAAACCCAAATGGACTTTTCCATCTATCTTTTTTTTTTGGATTTCTTCAGATACTGATTTCTATAAACCTTTCTGACGTTAGTTATGACAAAACTCTAATATCAAAAAAAATCTTCGAAAGGACTTGTCTTACAAAAGTGACTTCTGATGGATGGGTAATGTAATTTAAATGGACTTTGAAGGAACTTTATCTAAATTTATAACGAAATTATCAGAAAATTTATCAGTGGAACTTGGTGTAAAAGTTCATCTAGAAACCATACGAAGATCAATAAAGACCGATGGTTATTACAATCGAATTGCACGTAAAATATGTTTCATTTCCGAGGTAAATAGGACTTCAGACTTCGATGAAAGTGTATGAGCATCTCTGGGCCGTACTCGACCGAAGAGTTAGGAAAAGGAAAAAAAACAAACAAAGAAGAACTGAAGAACCCGAATTAACAAACATCTCTTGTAGACTCGATACCCATACGATTGAGATCAGTGATAGGTGCTAATAAACCAAATATTAACCAGGAACTTGAATCATAACTTAAAAATTCAATAACTCATGAACATGTGCAGCAATCTTAAAAAAAGGAACAGAACATGGAAATAGATTTATTTTATGATTTTTTATTCGGTGCTGGTGGTTGCGATCCATCGTTTTTTGAAATCATCGATGTCCTTTGCTTTGGTATTCGTCGACTTCAATCTCCTTTTCACTAGAGCCCAATATTGCTCTATTGGCCGAAGGCTCTGGACAATTCGGTGGATTGGCCTCCCTGGGTACGAATGTGATGTTACCAACCAATCGTCGATTTGCTGTAATGACACGAGGCTAAATCAGGCCAGAAAAAATTGGACACCCTATGCTTCAGAATAAATGGTAAAATCCGTTTCTGGAGGCACTCCTTGATATACATATCGGAGTTTATCGACCCACAAGTGATGAACGATTAGCATCACCATATCGTTCCTCCTCTCTCTCTTTTAAAGATCTAAATGTTCTGATCTATAACAGATAGGTAGTTTTAGCTAAATCTACTCTCTTACCAGTTGTGCTGACTGGCTCTTGAGGTAATTTGTGACGTAACTCTCAACTGGGTGGTTGTGGCTAAAACTGTTCCACAATATTCCTGAAACTTCACATTTGCACAGCCACGCGTCTCAGACAATAGAGGTCAATAATTAGTTTTAACAGACGGAACTAATGTTCCAGAATCCTTATCGCACTGATTGTCCTTAACTCAAGTTTAAACAATTAAACAAACAAATATGTTGTTGTGCGAAAGTTTGCTTTATTGTTTACCTCTTGGAGCACGTTTATTGTTTTTATGGTGCACGTTTATTTAAATATATTTTTTACCCTTTCCCTTTTTCGATAGACGATTCAATTTTATTTTTAAAAGAATGGTCAAATAATTCAAATGTACTAATGTCTATACTTTTTCAGGATCATCAAATTCCGGTGCTACGACGTCTGGAACGCCCGGCGGCATCGTATCCGGCACCGTGGACGGCAATACCAGTCAACCGGGCGCCGCAATACAAACCTCCACATCCATGGGTTAGCTAAAAGCTGGCTTAGATGAGTGTAAATTACGTGATGATGCCGAATGATTGGAGCAAAACCTAAAACAAATAAAAAAAATATATATTTAAAAAAAAACGGCATTGCCGAAATGCACGCGTGAAGGATGTCCCGTCGTCGCAACCCCCTCTCCAGAAAAACCACTAAAATGAACAGGTCAACAGAGCAATGACTATCTTCACAACAAAACGGGGGCCGCGATCAACACACAACCACACACACACACACAAACATATAAACACAATTTGCCAGCATCATCGCAGAGCGCATCAAACACAAAACAATTATCATAAATTTATTAAACTAATTCTAATGATTTGCTATAGCAAATACAAACAAATTGAAAATAGGGACGAGATAAATAAAAGAAAACACCCCCAGAAAAAAAAAAAACAAAACAAAAAATATAAATAATTATATAAACAAATATAAACATTAAAAACACACACATTATTCTTAAAAAACACACACCACAAAACCAAGAGAAAAAAAAGAGTTGTGTATCGTCGTCGTTAGCCGTCTTTTCGCTTCCCCTTCTCCTCCCGGTTATCACGGAAATATCGGGAATCGTACTTTGTTTGTTTAATTGTATATTTAAAATGTCGTCATTCTTCTTTGTAGTCGCGTATTTTATTTTTTGAATGGTTTCAATTTGCACGATTATATATATTTTTTTTAATTTACAATTTCGAAAAAACAACAACATCAAAATCAATCAACAAAGAAGACGTTTCTGTAATTAGTTATTAGGGAAATATATTTTTTTAAATAACTATTTTTTAATTTATTTAATTTAAATAAAGTAAATGGATACACACACACACACAATAACAATATAAGAAAAAACTTGGTGAATTCGAAGCTCTTTCGTTTGTCATTCTTTTTCTTATTCAGTAAAAAGGTTAGAAATTTCAGAAAAAAGGTTAGAAATTATACACATTTGTGTAGATGGCGTGCATCAGCAATATATGGACATTTGTTTTATTATAATTTACGAAAACTAAATACACACACACAAAT